>JADHZB010001807.1:8215-26799 GCA_015657535.1 Nephromyces sp. MM_2019
TGTGTGTGTGTATCTTATATGTGTGTGTGTATCTTATATGTGTGTGTGTATCTTATATGTGTGTGTGTATCTTATGTGTGTGTGTGTATCTTATGTGTGTGTGTGTTGTGTGTGTGTCTTAAATGTGTGCATGTTGTGTGTGTGGATTGTGTGTATGTATGTGCGTAAGTCTTGTGTGTGTATGTGAGTGAGTCTTGTGTGTGTATGTGAGTGAGTCTTGTGTGTGTATGTGAATTGTGCTTGTTTTGTATGTTTGATATATATATACGCTTTTTTTAACATCTACATATATAAATTTACAACACAGATTCTTTGTGCATATATAACTATTCAATATATATGCTTGTGTGCAATTGATTTATATATATTTCTTTATATAAATAATATATATACATTCAATGTATTGTAATTGTTGTAATATATGTATATATATATATATATATATATAATGTATATCCACGGTATATACATACATGTGTGTGTGTGTGTGTGCCTTATTTTTGTAGGATAAAATTGATCCTAATAAACATCATATTACCTTTCATTATGACTCATCATTGGCATCATCAGCTACAGTTTTTATCAATTGTAAAGTGATTGAAAATAATGATAAATTCTCTATCATGTAAATACACACATAAACCTAAGCATACTAATAATCATACAAAGGCACAAAATTGAATACTTTAATCTATCTTTCATCAATCTCACACACACAAACATACATATACACACACACACACAAACATGCATACACACACACACACACAAACATACATACACACACATACACTTACAAACACACACAAACATACATACACATACATACACTTACAAACACACACAAACATATATACATATACACACACAAACATACATACATACGCACACACATACACTTACACACACACACACATACACTTACACACACACTTACACTTACACACACACTTACACACACACACACTAACACACACACACACTTACATACACTTACACACACATACACTTACACATACATACACACAAATATGTATAGACCTAATGAAAACTTACCTAATAAGCCTATTCCACTGAAATTGGGACTTTCACAAAATTTTTTTTTTGATGAAATTTTTGTTGAAATTTCTGAAAACTCTAAAGACAAATTATCATATAAAGATGGGTCAGATACTTATCCCCTTATTATTGTATTGGTAATAAATGTATACACACACACACATATATATTAAATATATATATATATATATATATGTTGTGATGTGTATATATTGATATAAATAAGATAAGTTAAATTAAAGAAATATGTAATGATATATACATACATGATATTACAAAATAAACTAAGCTTTATCATATTTATCACTACACACACACACATTTTGAAATAAAACTCAGAGTACAATAAATAGTGCTGTAACTACAAGTGAAATTTCTTACTGGGAATTTCGAAAACGTCAAATTAATCAAAATTCAGAAGATGAATATATTTGGGAAATATTTCCAATTAAACAACAATTTAAATATGCTGATAAACTATTTACTATGCAAGTAAACACACATACATTTTGGTATATACACTTTGATGTATACCCACACATAACTTTGATGTATATACACACATATACTTTGATCTATACAAATACATATATTTTAAACATTACACACACACACATTTTGATCTAAATATGCATATCCACTTTGATCTATATATGCATATACACTTTGATCTATATACACACATATACCCTTTTATATATAAACACACATATACACTTTTTTACATACACACACTTATGTATATACATCAAGTTTAAAAGATATACTTAGACACACATACACACCTTTACACACTCATTCAACATATTATTTTAATACACATTCATGGACATACACATACTTATCTAATTTCTATATATATATATGTGTGTGTAGAAATTGTATGGTGTTACGAATGAAAACAATAATGAGGAAGACCCTGGTCAAATGCTAGCTAATGGGAGGTACTCTTCACACAAGCCCTTGAATTTATTAATATTATTTTACACACACATTTATATTTAGGGCGTGTGTGATTTGTTTGGCCCAAGTTCGAACTACCGCTGTACTTCCTTGTTGCCACATGTGTTTCTGTGATCAGGTAAATACACATTAAAAATGTTTGCGTACACATCTACACTCACATACACACACACACACAAATACAAAACTCTTACACACACACACACTAAACACGTACAAATATATATCATTATTTATTTTCTCATTAGTGTGCAAATATTATGAGAATTCAAAGTGACCGCTGCCCAATATGTCGACAACGTTAGTAATTATAATTAATCTTTAATCAAATACACATATATATATATATATATATATAAGAATGTGTATAAACAAAATACGGTATCACAAATGTATATATTTGTGTGTAGATGAATATGTATAATGTCTATATGTGTATCATGGATGTATTTGTGTATAGTAAGGATGTGTGTATGTATATATAAAGAAATCTATACTTTCATAAGTGTATCTATTGTTGGGATATCAATACATGTATATTTACAAGGATATTTATGTGTGTATTAAAGATGTGTAACAAGGAGTATATACATATATACGAGTGTGTATAAATTATAAATTATGAGTGTCTGTATAGTATAATCACACACATTATTATAAATAAATAATTTGTTTTAATCTTTCAGCCGCAGAAAGTTTAATCCAATTAGATATAAACCAGTCCACACCTACTTAATTTTTTCCTTACAAAAATTTTACACACAAATTATTAAATTATATATATATAGGGCCTCTTTAAAACTACATTTTCTACCCTAATAATTACATTAAATTTTTATAAACTTATACACACATAAACATATTTAAAAATTTTACTAATTTACTCAATATGGCCCAAACATCTAATCTTTACCCATTATATAAGTTTATTAAATAAAAAATAATTAACAATATTACATATATCTGTACTAGCCAGGTGAATATGATTTTTAAAAATGTGTAAATTTAATGTGAAATATATTTTCCAAATCTTTTGATAAAATTATACACATTAAAAAAAAGAATTTAAGGTGTAATTTAAGGTGTGTATGCGGTTGGTTGATAAGTGCTAATAGGTGTATTTATTTTTATGCGAATGTGAATGTATGTATGTGGGAATGTGTGTGGGAGTGTGTATGTGCTTGGAAGTGTGTGTGTGTATGTGCTTGGAAGTGTGTGTGTGTATGTGCTTGGAAGTGTGTGTGTGTATGTGCTTGGAAGTGTGTGTGTGTATGTGCTTGGGAGTGTGTGTGTGTATGTGCTTGGAAGTGTGTGTGTGTATGTGCTTGGGAGTGTGTGTGTGTGTATGTATGTGGGAGTGTGTGTGTGTGTATGTATGTGGGAGTGTGTGTGTGTGTATGTATGTGGGAGTGTGTGTGTGTGTATGTATGTGGAAGTGTGTGTGTATGTGTATAGGTTTCCAAAAGTATGATTACAGGCTTGTAAATTTTTGTGCGTGTCTAATCAAATATTTTAAAACTACAAAAATTGGGGATTAAAAATGTGTAAAAAAAATTTTGGTGCAACATTTAATCATCCTCCTCCTCAGTTTCTTTACGATTTGGATAATAGCCAATACTCTGGGATAAGAAAAAGTGTTTATATTATTGTATAATTATCAAAATAATTTGTAAATATCTATGTGTATGAATAAATGTTTATAATATAATTGTAATGTTTGTAATTTTTATAATATCTAACTTTCAATAGCTTAGGTTTGTGTGAATTAGAAAGATGTATATAATGTGTTTTTGCACACCGATTATGTGTTGGTATGTAGTAATATATAGTTGTGTCTATATATCTTGTGTAGTATGCTTACACACACCTCGTAGTACTTTTCCATTGCTTCATGTGTACAATGTTCATAGTGTGGGTCGTCAATATTATATTTAGGTGCACTTAGGATCAATGGATAGCGTCCATAATGTAAATGGCGGTCTGGTCTATATTTCCATTCATGGTGTGCACCATAGTCTGGTTCGTTATCTACCAGGGAACTTGTGAATTGTTGGCTAAAGGCTCTACACACACATAAAGAAAAGTTGTATATAGATATTTGAGTGTAAGCACATACGCTTTCAAATATTTATAATTGTCATAACATTATATATATATGTGTGTATATAGCCTGAATATATTTCCTAGCTTATGTGTATTCAAGCAAATAAGATTTGCTTAATTTGTCCTGTATATATAATAGAATCAAGGTTTCTATGATTGTTTACACACTTGTGTGTTGATGTGGTAAAATTGTTTATATATTAAATTTTAAAATAAAATACCTTAGAGAGTGATTAAAAAATGGGAGGGAGTACATGTGTAAACGCCAACGGTCAACTACATTTCTCTTGGCATCACCTCTTCTAACTCTGTAAACAAAAGTTTTGTTACGGGTTAAATGTTGAATATTTATAAATTCTCAAATGAGTCTAAGTGTGAGTAAAGTGGGATAAAGTTAGAGATGTTAAGGTGAAACTATAAATTCATGTATCTGATAATTATCAAATTTCAAAAGTTTAATTTGCACATATTTTATAAAACAGAATAACTCTTAAAAGCCTCACACTCGTAAAAACTAAAACATCATAACACACATGCATTAAAACTTAACTCTACGACACACTAAAACACATTATATAATAGCACACAGCACATGCCACAATATTAATGCCCCCAACTTACGCGACATCCGGGTTATAGAGAAAATGTCGTAGGGAACTGCCCGCAGATAGACCAAAGGCCAATAAGGCAACCCACCAATAACTGTAGGAAGGTTGATCTCCATACCACTGATCTGTTGTCTTTTTATAAAAATAATCTAACACTTTGGGGTCACCATATCGCCCATTGAAATTCCTATAGACGATTTTCGCATGATGCTTGTTTAGTAGCATTGTGGCTTATAAGTGAACAAGGTAGAAAGTATGTGTGTGTTTGAGTAGGATGTAATGGAGAAATTAGAAATGTGTAATTTTTATATGTATGTATCTAGGTATATATATGCAAAAAAGGGAAAAGCGTACGTCTACACTTTTTTTCGAGTGAATACGAAAAGTGTTTATAGGGTAAATTTGGATCAAAGAGTTAGTTATCTAGGCATGGAAAGAATAATTAATTAAAGCGTAAAGGGGGGGGGAGTTAAACAGATGTGTGTGCGAGCTTGTGACAATCTGTACTTGTATAGTGTAAATGTTCGTGCTTGTTGAATGAGCAAGTATTGTAAGCAACAGTTGTGTGTGTATTGAATTGTGAGCCTATAGGATAAGTTTTATTCGTCACTGTGCACTCTGCTTATTTGTATATCTATATGTGTGTGTTTTCTTAGGTTTAAGTGTTCTTTTTGTGTGTAAGCTCATGTGTGTGTAAGTTTATGTGTGTGTAAGTTTATGTGTGTGTAAGTTTATGTGTGTGTAAGCTTATGTGTGTGTAAGCTTATGTGTGTGTAAGCTCATGTGTGTGTAAGCTTATGTGTGTGTAAGCTCATGTGTGTGTAAGCTTATGTGCGTTCATGCTAGTGCGCGAATGTCCTATTGAATTTTATACTACATCATCTATATGCGTTTATGTACAAGTAATGTGTTGTAGTTGTAGTGTATTTGTGTGTGTTTGAGTTTATGCATCTTTGTGCATTTGTTACTTAGAGCAATTTTTCTGTGTGTAACTTGGATTCTGCGTGTGCTTGTTTAGTGATGCTTGTATGTTTTTTTTTTAGCTTTCATATAACAAAGTGTGTGTAACAAACAAATTAGAGACAATTAGAATGTATTTGCATACATAAGAATAATTTCTAATTATACTTTCAGTACTAATCTCAGTTTGCGTATAATGTTGATAGTAAATAAAAATAAATATTTGGATGAATTAAACACGTTATTTCTTTTTTAACTTTTTAAATCAAGGTATCTTTAAAAAAATAGTAAAGTATGTCCAAATGCACCGCATATCAACATTTAACAATTTTGAATTCAATTTTGAAATGAGTATTATGTTGTTAATTATATCAAAAAATTTGAATATTCTCTTAAATATTGTTATAATCTCACTAAAATGACTCTTTCTTATTGTTAATCAGATCAAGATACCAGTATTTCATCAACATTTCAAGTTTGCCAATGAATTTGACAAAACAGCTAATACAACATGAGCTTATTGGAAAGGTTCTTTACAATTTTAATCCAAAAGTGCGTTATAACAATTTGTCTTAGAATGGTAAATTGATTGATTTACAATATTTAATATAGCTTGGAACTTTATAAGATAAAAATTTTTATTTTTAAACAAGAGTATAAAGCTAGGATTGCTTTTATTAAAGTTATGTTCCTGAGTTTAATTTACTCACTTTTTTTTTTTACATTTTTCGTATTTGAAACTATGTGATCAATCAGAGCTATATTTGATAAAATTTGATTATGAGTTAGGCCTTGGAATTCTTTCCAGAAAATCGTTGAATCCCAATCACGGCAAACCTGTAATGAGGCCAAATTTACAATACCATCTCCTTCTCCCATGTGACTGAAATGCATTTGGGAGAAAAATGAAAATGTAATCAAGGTTAATTAAAATTTTTTATGTTATAAATTTTAATCATTTTCGCTATGAAGTCTATTCCAATGCTATAAACTTTGAAATTTAAAACCATTGATACATACAATTGTTATCACTTTCAAAAGCTTACATCTCAGGTCTCTCGTTATCTTGTAGATATGTAAACGATTCCTCGGTGCCCTTTTCTTTTAGCTTGGTCCAAATACAAACTACATCAACCTGTAAAAGAAAAATTGATTTATATTTTCTTTGACCTTAATTGATCCTACAAATATTATTAGGTATTCGAGTATGTAGCAGCCATTTATAGTAAAAATTCGAAATAAAAACCTTGCTAATGAAGTTAAATTGAAAAATTAGCTTATTTCAGTTTAGGAAAGTATAGGCATATTGTGCACTCCTTTTACTACTTTATTAATCAATCAACATTTTTGGATACTAATGTTAAAAAATGTTTTCTACTCTCAATTAAGTAGATTTTTAGATAAAAAAACAATTCGGGAAATGAATATTAACGTACCCCAGGATCAAGTAACACTTCACTTTTGAATTTATCGGAAAAGTCGGCCTTGGATTTTATTTCGGGTGGCAGTATTTGTGTCCAATTTTTCAGAGTGTAATAATCTGTCTGATTAGCAAACTTCACTATAGGCATATCTTCTCCAAATACCTATCCAAAATAAAATATCAAGCATAATGTTTTTGGACTTTTATCCGTATGTTTGACTCTAATATGCATCACACAACAAGTAAATAAATATATTTTTCAACTTATATGTTATGGCTTCATTATAACACTTTAATTAATTAGGCGATCAAATTCTGATCTTATCAAAACAAACATTATTGAATTGAAATCCTCTAATCAAACACATTAATTCTTAATTTTTCTTATATCTTACTTCTGAATTTGGTAAAAGAGAATAAATTACACCTAAATTCCTTTCAACCCTTTTTAATAATTCAAAATCTAATTTAATTGACCGGATGTTGGGGAATTCATTGCCTTCTAATGGATTAACTCTGGGAATTATTGAAAAAATAATTAGTGAGCTTTCACATTCAGTACTTCGATAGCATTTGAACTCACCCTGAGATTATGGCTCTGGCTGCTTTAAAACTCCCACCAAAGGCCCCATTTATAGAATAAAAGGTTTTTACATGCTTAGATTTCCAAGCAGAATCAACCTCCTTACGTAAATGATAATTCACAATCGACGCACCTGGAATACAAATTATTTTCTATGAAACAACTCATTAAACCTGAAACAAGATTTTCACTTACCAAAACTATGGGCAAGGAGTATTACTGGTCTACCATGCTCCTCCACAATTGATTCTATAAAATGCTGGGTTTTAGGCCACGAATATTGGTATAGAGGGTACCTCCAATCATAGGACAAACCATATACCTTAAGACCCTCTTTCTTGAGTGCATCAACTAGGGAATGCAAGTATTCAGTACCTGGGACACCCCAATCAAAGAAATAATCTAAAAACTCCATATCTCTTGTTGATCCAGGAACACCTACACTGTAATGGCCACCGATTTTTGAACTGTATATCCCTGTTTGACTATTAAAATCGAGTTCTAACTTTTCAGCCCAGCATCTATGATAACTTGAATCAGAAAATAATAGCGAAGAGGGCATCCAAAGCCTATGAAATGGCTGATTAAGTGTTTGATCAGCGCTACAGGAGGGCAAAATGGAATTTTCGAAGGAACCAAAGATTCCTGATCCTCCCATACCAGGGACAATTATTATTGGATATGAATCCACCGACTCTGGGTAATTTACAGCTGGTAATATAGGGTGCGCAATGTTTCCCAATGGCAGGGAAAAAGGCTCAGTTGGAGTACTAAAGAGAGCTTTAGGTATTGAATAGTTTTCATTAGGCGCTACTCTCTGAGCCTCAGGACTTTTTTCATGAAGTTGATAGTCATCTTTAGTAGAATTTGATTCTCCATCAAAAATTTCAAAACTTCGATTACGAGAGATTTCCTCTGGGCTTAAATCGCCTTTAATTTCAGTTTCATGAGTATACTGGTTGACAGGATCTTCTAAAGAATTCGAATTTATATTTGTAATCTGTTCACTTGGTCGAGACTCTGAACTGTGATACAAGGATTTAGAATTCGAATCCTTTAGTAAAGGTTGTTGGTCTTTCTCTACTATTGAGTTAGCACCATTTACAGCTATTTCATCTACTCCTCTCTGATCTATGAAATTTGAAACATGGTACTCTTCAGACCCACTTTCATAAGTTTTGTATGTATCATTGACCTCTTCTAGATTATTTACAAAATTTTCGAAAGTTTTAGTGCTTTCTGTTAAAATTTGAGGATTACTTTGATTTGAAATATTTCTTTCAGGAAAGGTTAGGGTAGATGGAGATTGTGTAGCTGCGTAATCTATTTGCTCTGAAGAATCCTCATGCTCTGAATGATTTTCATAACCTGAAGTACTCTCGTGCTCTAAAAGACTCTCACGTTCAAAAATACTCTCATGCTCTGAAAAGCTCTCTTTATCTGATAATTGAGACTGTGTTTCAATATCTTCTGTTAAAGGAACTGAGTTAAGATCCTCATTAAACTCTTTTACATTATTATCTGAAGTAACAAGTGAAGTTTCTCATCTAGTTATCTCATCATCTAAACTCACTCATATAATGAGATCCGTTAAAACTAATTTTTATCATCTTTTTATAAATTCTAGTTAGTCACCATTATTATATCAATTTTAAAGTTGTTTAATTCTTATACTAAAAGATGATATGGTCATAATAAATTATTTCAACATGGTGTTAATTCAATTATTAGCTGATTATCACATATCAATTTGATAAACTCACTACACACCCAGAACACTGAATTTAAAATCAGTTCCCTTCCACCTCAACATTTCTATTCCAAAACTGCTCTACAAACCTTTTCAATGTGGAATATTCCGAACTAAATTTACAATTTAACAAGCACTAACTATAATTTTACCTGATTTAAGATGTTTCCCATTTAATATTGATGGATTTAACTCGAGGGAAATTATATTTGAATTTGATGTGTCAGGGGCGAACTCCGACGCTGAAGTTTCACTATCTCTGACATCTGGATTTGAAGATTCCCTCAAGTTCAAATCAAATAGAGATTCATTTAAACTCTTCGCTAAATGTATAAAGATTAGATTGCTAATTAATAAATTTGTAAGAACTACGTATATGTAACATGAATAAAAACTAATAAGCTTTTTGAAGATCATTTTTTTGACCCCATCTGTCGAAATCTGAACAGTGAAACTTAGCTATGGAAATTAATTGAAAAAAGAAAATTTTCATTTGAAATTGTGAAAATACGAAATTGAATAGTAGGGAACTCCACTGAATTTTCTGATACAGAAAGAGTCGATTTTCGATTTAATAGTGTAGAAAGTATTAAATATTATTATCAAATCTAGCTTATTAGATAATTAAAAAAAAGTTAATTTGAATAACATCTAAATAACGATATAGATTATGTAAATATATAAACTTAGGATACAACTCTGAACTTGAACATATGAGTGTTTCTTAATTTTTTATATTAAGCTTTTCAAACCTCAAGTCAAAGTTGCTTTAATAAAGGTAAAATGAAAGTAATAGTAAATTCAAGACACTAATTATTAAACGAAATAACACGACATTTCAACTATAAATTAATAAATAAATTCTCGCTACACATTGTAAATTTTTAGAACTAAAAAATTTTTTAATACGAACTATTTATTTCATAATCAAATTTATTTAGAATGTTTTTTATGTTATTTATAAAAACACATGATGCAAAGCATCTTAAGAGATAAATTAGACAAACACACAAGACATTAAAGAAATTGACTATAAGGTATTACTATCGTAACCAATTTTGCTATCCAATCAACTAAATCATTATTTTTAACGATATTTTTTTATTAGAACTTTTGTACTTAGTGTAAATAATATAATTGAATACTTAATCTTGAACATCAAATATTATAATTACTCTCTCACTTTTAATAGTTATCATCTCGTTAATTTAACAGCTCAAGGATTGAACTCAAAATTATATCACACTCAACCTAAACATACCAAACTTAGCCCTGTGATGATATGAAATTTGAAATGAAACAACGAGTTTATATTAATTTAAGTAATTATCAAGATGTTAAAATAATTTTAGGAAAAAAGTTATAAATATATTAAAAATTTTTGTTATTAACAGTTATTACAATTAAAAAATTAAAAAAAGTTAATGTCGGAAATAACCTAAGGTAACTAAAATTGAAGTGTTTTGTAAAAGTTGTAAAACATTAGAGATTATACAAATTAAATTGAGTAAGAAAGTTAAAGTCAGTAATCTCTTGGCTTAGTAGCTTATTTATAAAATTTATAACATCATTATAAACTACTACGTATTCTTTCTTAATTTGGAATCGTAAAATGATCTAAGGATAGGAAAAGTGTGTATTATATGTAAAATTGAATTTATTTCAACTCAAAAAGTTTCTATAATAAACTTGTGACAATCCAGTATAATTTTTTAAGTTCTCAAAAATGGCAAAATTTTTGAGTTGTAAAAATTAAAAAGGAGACATTATTTATAAAAAACTAGTAGGAAACTTCGGAAATTAAAAAATTAAGAAAATTTAAAATTATGTAAATTTAAAATTTTTATAAACATCTACAGATTTAACAAAATGAGTTTTAAAAATTTTTTAAGATAAATAAAACAATCAAATATTTGAGAAAATCAAACATCATTACCATAACCAACGAAATGTGTGCAAATCAAATGAATTTGAGCAATGGGTTATTACCAGAGGTACTGAACTAAATGATTTTTCCAAATTTATTAATAATGGTTGCAAACATAAGTTATTATAATAATTTTGATTACACTTTACTTCATTACACAGTTCAATCTCCTCATTGCTTAAAAAGACCTTTCTTCTATTTACTAATTTTCCATCTTCATCTAACAACCACATTTGATTATCATTAATAAATGATTGATCACAATCAAATAATTTTGGGTTATTATTATTATTTTTTCTTAAATGATCTCTATTTGTATTCTCTAAGTTCTTCAAATCATGATATATCTCTAAAGCACCTTCAACCGAATTAACACGTAAATCACCTAATGCCTGATTGCTATGACCCATAAAACTGTCTAAACACTTATTTTCAAAGAAATTTGATATTCTAGTTTTGTTAAATATTGAACTCCAACGTTGTCTATGTTCCCCTGGTAAACACAATGAAAGTTGTAATTGAAAAATCGGTTCCTCCATATCAATTGTTAAACAAAGTTTCGACGAATTATGTTGTAGATGATGGTATTCTTCATCTAGTAATCCCATACTTTCAAATAGTGTTCGAAATCGTTCAATATAGGATGTAAATGGTTTACAGGATAGCCTCATACGTAAGATTGCTCTATCAACAAGCCCAGGTCCTTCGTCAATATACACAGTCGTTTCTTGATCTTCAAAGTGTTTATACCTATCATCAAACCATATCATGGCAACTCGTTTTTTATTTCGTTGAATTTGAATTGACTGATAAGGTTTCACTTTAGTATTTGAATCCTTTTCCATAGGCTTTCTCATTTGGCTATCTTGATCGTGCAATATTTCGTAGTTCTCACTCTGATCAATTTTCTGTGAGTCCTCGTCATTTTGACTAATCAAATCTCCAACACTTTGTGCCAATCTAGCCTCACTTTTACCATAGACAATTCCTACGTGTAAATCCCGCAATGAGATTATTTCTCCGCCACACATCCATGCCTTTAATGATATTTCTAGTAAGTCTGCTACACCCCATGCACCAAGTAACATCGTATCTACACCTCCAAGTTTTTTCCACCATGAAAGAGACATGGCAAACATTCCACTGTTTACTATAGGTACGCTATCATCAAATGATGGAACCCAAGTGAGATTAAGTTTCCAATCAAACATAAGTGTTTGATTGGAACTAGTTTGATTTGGTGGTAGATCCCAATTATCTTTACTTAATGGATAAACAACTGGAGTTACGATTCTTTCTGGTTTCACTTGCAGGGCCTCAATTATCTTATCTAACCACCCAGGCCAAACCCGAGTTCCACACTCCATAAAAACAACGAATTCGGAACTAGAAGAGTTAGTTCCGATCATTCTGCTCCTCGCAATACCTTCCATCCTCTTTAGGCTTATTATTTTAATTGGAAACTTAAACACACTTACATCTAATGTTTCATATATAGACTTTTTAGAATGATCATCGATAACTACAACCTCTGGTACATTTACTTTACTGATATAATTATTAATGAAATAGAGTGTTTTCTTAAGATCAGGGAATTTATTTTTACACCTTATAACAATCGTTGCAAGAGGCTTCTTCTCGGGCATGTTTTCCATTTCATTTTTTGAACATAAGAAGGTTATGACTATGAATACGGGTATTAAATAGATTAGAATGCTATTAAGTGAACGGCTTGCCTTCCCACTACTGAAATAGATAGTGGAAAACTCAACCGAGGCACTAAATAATAGTGCTATCAATGCAATAAGATAAGGCACACCAATTTGTATTAATACAATTGCAGTTGATATAATCCAAATCATACGAAATATTAAACTTGATTTAAACTGATTCTTTTTAAAGAATTTATTCCAAACTTGAACAATTCTTAATTTTTTAAATTTCATTTTAGCGCTAGTCAAAGGCTATCAATTATATAAATGCAACTATATTGTTTCTTTATTTCTCGGAATGTATGATTCCGGATAATTCGGAGTAGTTGTAATGAAGTTCAGAGGTTCTGAGGCTTGTATTTATCGAAGTCTTGTGGTATAGGATTGATTTGATTTGTATTATGGAATCAGTAGAAATTTGGGCGTGAAATTGATATGATTTGAAGTTTGGTATTGGCCATATTTAATAGGAAGAAAACAAACAATTGAATTTGGAACGTTGAACTCGTTTGAGATCGTGAATTGGGGTTGAAATACATTTGCTTTAAGTGTGTAAATTTGAATCAATTGAGAGATGAAATTTGGCAATAAATAAAATCTAGACTTTTCTTAAAGAGATAATTAATTTTATTCAAATCCAAAATAAACGTCACAAAATATATCAAAATATTGAACTTTAGAGGAATACTAATAAATTGGATGTAAAACTTTTGTTTCAAATCATATATATTAATCATGATTTATAAATGTAGACTATATGTATTAATATCTATATTTACAAATAGTTTACAGTGAAATGGTGTAATATAGGTTTAAAAATATTTATTGTTTAAAAAGTTTAATCAATGTGTATATAATTTTGTAAATTTCATCATCTACACACATTGTATGTATTAATTACCTATATCATATACATCAATAGTTATCATAAAAAATGCATATATAAAATAAATAAAACTGCTTTGGATTGATAGAATTAGGTTAAGCAATAACATAAAGGTATGCATGTGTAAACACACAAACTTTTATAATAACTTTGTTGTGTGTAAAGCTGTTATGTTAAATTAAACAGTGTATTCTGAGAATTTAAATATCCGAAATTGAATAAACTTGTAAATATCTTTAGCAACTTTCACTGTTTCTATATATATTTTACTATATGATAAACTATATTTTTAGTTTTTAATTAACTTTTAATAGATTTGTTAATTTTAAAATTAATTTTACACACAAAACTTGAAAGACGTGGGAATGTGTTTACAAAATCACACATGGCTAATCAACTGCGTACACATAACACAAAGCATACATACATTATATACCAATTGTAAACACACAAAATGTATAAAGTGTAAACACACAATACTAATCATGCACACACAATATATAAAGTGTAAATATTCAACACAATGCATATACATATAATATTGAAACTATATATAAGTAGTATTATACAAAATATACCAACATAATACAAAACCTATATAAATATATATATTGGGAGGAATTAAATAAGGGCAAATGTAAGTTTTTAGGGTATAAAAAATGTTAGAAATTAAATATATATAATTTCCTCGACAAAATATAGAAATGTGTGAAAGTTTAAATTTAAAAAAAATTAAATAAAAAATTTGGATAATTTCTTATGGGCCTCTATCAGAGTTTACAGATTTCATTTTTTTAAAACAATTTTCAATAGGCTTGTCCAAACATCCAGTTTTTATCTGTTTTAACAAATGCGAAGAAAAATGTGTAAGATAATTTTTATGCTAGAATGTATATATATATGTTAAATGAGATTGATGAATGTCTAAATAATGTCTAAGATACGTTTTATGCTTGAGTGTGTGTGTGCGCATATGTATATATAGATCTTGAATCAATTTGATAAATGTATAAATAATGTGTAAGAAATGTTTTATGTTTGAATATATATATATGTATATGTGCAAATCAATTTAAATCAAAATGTTTTAGTAATGTGTAAACAAATTTATGTCTATATGTGTGTGTATAGTGGGTAATTTTATGTGTTATATTTATATATATATATATATATATATGTTACACACTTTTGTTATATTTTCTGAGTTTTCCCATACGATTGTAATCAGCATTTTGAGGGTTAGCTAAAATTAGAAATTAAAAAAGTAATTTTATGTGTAATATGTCAAATTTAAATAAAATAATTTTAAGTGTGTGTATATAGCATATCTAACTATCTTAATGTATATCAAATAATAATCATATATATTCATGCTTAAATTGTTTGTACTATGATTACTTTGGTGAGTGTAAATGTGTGTGTATATGTTAAATATAACAAAAGCTTGTAAAAAAAAATAGTAAATATAAGATATAATATATATAATCATATATATATAATAAAAAATGTGTGTATAACAATGTATATACAACAGATATATATGATCAAATGATGGGATAGACTGTGTATAGAAATAAACAATGTGAAATATGTGTATATCTATAAATTATGTGTGTGAGTATATAAACATTGTGTGTAGGTATATAAAATATGTGTGTGAGTATATAAACATTGTGTGTAGGTATATAAAATATGTGTGTGTTTATAACTTATGTGTGTGTGTGTGTTTAAATTGTTTGTGTGTGTGTTTAAATTGTGTTTGTGTATATAAAATGTGTGTGTGTATATAAATTGTGTTTGTGTATATTAAATGTGTGTGTGTATAAATTATCTGAGTGTTTATATAAAATGTGTGTGTGTATGTAAAATGTGTGTAAATAACCTCTATTTTGTGGATAAAACAAATCTGGGGGAGACATCACCGAATTTGAAATTTCATTTTTGAGTGACTGGGCGGCCTTGAAGGCGTTGACGGCCCAAATGGCCGGCATTTGGGGTACGTCTAATAATATGACGACACTTACAAAGGAAAGCCTATAAGATAAATAATTATTTAAAATGTGTATGTATCTGTGTGTAAATAGTGTGTGTGGGGGTAAAGAGTGCGTGTTTGTATGTGTAAATAGTGTGTATATAGGTATGTAGTACAAAGTATATGTGTATAATGTGTGTGTGTATAAATAGTGTGTTTATAATTATGTAGATTCATATATATATATATATATATATATATATGACTGTTTGTTAGTATCATATTTATGAGTGAGTGTGTGTAAAAAAATATGTATAGACATATGATATCATATGTGTGTGTGTGGATCAAATATCTGTGAATATCTAGAGTTTTTAATATAAATTTCTTGGTAATATCTGTAGATTCGATATCTATCATTTATGTGTGTGTGTTTGGGTTTTAAGTCATATGTATTGCGTGTATATTAGGTGTTGATAGAGTATGTGTGTATGTGTGTGTGTGTAGGTATATCTATGAGAAAAGTGGTCTTTATTAAGGTTATGTTGCTCCTGATTACTGTGAGGAGCATTATATTGATTTCAACTTATAGAGGTGGTTGTACACAGACACCATACACACACACACAATTCACACACACACAATTCACACACACACAATTCACACACACACAATTCACACACACACGATTCACACACACACAGAACATACACGCAATTCAAACACAGAAAATATGCAAACAAATATTCAAAACAAAGAGTATATAATAAGTTGTGGGGGAGTACACACCAACAGTACAGTACACACACACACACATAGATATGAGTGGAGGGAGTACACACATATATGTGTGTAGACCTGTATCCCCCAAGAATTGGAGATATTACACACAAACAGTTTATTGGAGGTATACCCCACAGGGTGTAGTAGAAGTGGAGTTAATCCTCCATAAAGTGTATGTATGTGTGTATATTAGCTACTGAGGGTTATAAACTCAGTGTGTGTGAGAAATGTGTAAATATTTGAAAATATATAAGATTTCTTACCCGATAGCAGTTGTCATTTGGTCCAATTAAACGACAAAATTCGAAGTAAACTTAACGAAATTATGTGTGTAAATTTATGGATAAAATATGTGAAAAATAATGTTTAATAAAGTGTGTGTGATGGTGTAGAGTTTAATGTTTAAAACATATATATATATATCTACATGGATTTTTGTAATCGTATAACGGAAATAACACTTTACATGTGTACTCTAGTAATATTTATAGCTTATGTCTGTGTGTATGTGTGTGTATGTGTATATCGTATAAGGCAGAAGATCAGTAATATAGCTTGAGCTTTGTACATGTGAGTAAAGTGTGTGTGTGTAGTGAGTAGTTTGCATGTGTATTGTGTGTAGTGTGTGTAGTGAGTAGTTTGCATGAGTAGTGTGTGTATATGTAGTGCGAAGTGTGTCTAATACATGTGATTGTGTACTACATGTAATTGTAATATATGTGACTGTGTAAAGTGTATGCGTATCTAGGGCTATTCTGTGGAGTGTGTGTGCGTGTGTGTGAAGAGTTGTGCTTCATACTGTATGTGTGTGCTAATTATATACAAATGTGGTATACCCATTAAGCCCTAAGGCCTTCCCCAAAAATTTTATAAATAGCTAGCCACACACATCCCACCCTATAAAGCCCTCCTTACTCACACACTAAGGGTGTAAACAAATTACCTCCTCATCCTATTCAATAAACAATTTCCCTCCTCTACAAATTTGCTATTAATTTGTACACACATCACCTCCTCTTATAAATTTACATCCTCCTAAACAACTCCCCACTTATTCCGTCTTTTCTTAACGTTACACATTTTTATAATATAACAGGTAAGTACATAATAATCCTTACTTCTTCATATCCACACACACTACACATTACATGAAACACATACTATATTTGTTTATCATATACAACTCACCCTACCTATAGCCTACACATACTCTATATGCCTGCACATACATAACTTAAGCACAACACACACACTCGACACACCTCTTACTTGACACTCACCATTTATACTCCCATCTCATACACATATCACTAACGCACAACACATATACACATACACTCCATACTTGACACTCACAGTTTACACCTCACCCTACACCCCACACATACACACTACACACATACCACACATACCACACACAACTTACACAACACACATACCACACACACCACACACACCACACACACCACATACACCACACACACCACACACACCACACACACCACACACACCACACACACCACACACACCACACACAAAACACACACCACACACACCACACACAAAACACACTACACACACTACACACACAAAACACACTACACACACTACACACACAACAGGGTCGCCTTATGGACAAACATTAAGAATGAAGGTAAATGGTAGCTCAACTAAGAGCGAGGTGGGCAGTCAAAAATCAGTCAAATCAAGTATTGTTTCTCCCTCAATAATAAAGGGTACAAATAAGGGAATTGGTAAAGGGAGAAGTTGTAGTAAACAAATTTCTGTGAGTACAAAAGTTGGAGAGTCCTATGCCTTACTGGTGTGTAGATTTAATATGTGTGTGTGTGTGGGG
>JADHZB010001808.1:4285-9285 GCA_015657535.1 Nephromyces sp. MM_2019
GTGTGTTTTTTAACCCAAAAAGAGATGCATGGATGGCCCAATGGTATCAAAATGGTCGACGTAAAACAAAGGCATTTTCAATAACAAAATATGGTGTTTCAAAGGCTAAAGAAATGGCTACAAGACAACGTAAACAAATTGAAGATAGTGGCCTTCGTAGATATCATAAAAAAATTTCTACACACACACACACATCTCCTCAAAATCCATGTTTTTTTAAGAATGGTATGCACCTTATGCTCTTAAAAACTGCTTCTGAAATTGGCCTAGAACACCTTAAACAACGCTCATTAACTCATGATTTAGGTATGTGTGTGTGTGTGGAGGGGGGGGGAGGGGGTGAGGTGTGTGTATATATTTTGGGTATGTATTTTGGGTATGTATTTTGGGTATGTATTTTAGGTGTATTGAGGTATGTGTGTGTGTTCTCAATTATAGATTTATACAACTACAATTATATATATATGTATTTTAAATTATAGAAGTCCCACAAGCAAATCAAAACGATTCATCTACACACACATCATTTATAGCATCATTAACACCTACAAATGAAAAAATTGAAGTAGATAAGAAATATTCAAAGGAATGGCATAAGATATTTCCACCAGTGAGTGTACCTTCATTAACAAGTCAACATTTAGAAAAATTATTAGAAGGTTTATTAAATCTTATGGAAAAAATGTTATTATATAATCAACATTTACAATCTTGGACAGTTGAATTTATTGATTATAAGAATTTAGATAAAAATAATGACCCAACAACACGATTACGTTATTTTTCAATCAATACATATGGTGGTACAATGATGGCACGCTTTCAAGCTATATTATTTTCTATACGTAAATTAGTAGGTGTAAATGAGGTACAACGTTTTTCTGCACTTATACAACACTTACAAAAAGAAGATGATTATTCAATTATACCTTCATTAGATTCCATACCTGATCCAAGATTACACATTTCAAATAATAAAAAAAAAATTTCTGAAAAAAAAGAGGTCTCCTCCCCCAAGGAGGCGGAGGTATCCTACAAGGAGGAAGACAATACCGCCATGCCCGGGATTGTCGCTAACGGTGACGGCACTGAATTATTTCATGAAAATTCAATTTCACCCAATGAACATCTCTTTACCAGTTGGTTAATTGATCAACCATGTGTATCACAAGATATACCTATTATTGTATCTACACCTGTCTCTGTTAAATCTGTTGTTAAATCACAAACTAATAACAAATCTAAACCCCGTAAACGTGATCAAAATTGTTTTAATAAACCTGTTCCAGGTGTGTATGTGTGTGTGTATGTGTGTGTGTATATGGTTTGGTGTAATTATGTGTGTATGTGAGTTCTGTGTGTGTATGTGGGTTCTGTGTGTGTATGTGTGTATGTGTGTATGTGTATGTGTGTATGTGTATATGTGTATGTGTGTATGTGTATGTGTGTATGTGTATATGTGTATGTGTATGTGGGTTGGTGTATGTGGGTTGTGTGTGTGTATGTGGGTTGGTGTATGTGTGGGTACCTCATTATATATATATATATATATTTATATGTATATAATAATTATAACAAATATGTATGTAGGTGTTGTATATCGCTCACAATCAAAATTATGGTTAGCAAAATATAAATTAAGAGATTCAAATGGTAATATTTTGAAATATAAAACAAAGGCATTTTCAGTCGCAAAATTAGGGTTTGATCAAGCATTTAATGAGGCTATTAAATTTCGTTTAACTATGGAACAATCAACACAAAATTGTACACACACAGAAACAAATAATGAACTCTCAAATACAACTCAAACCACTAATTTTGATGTATCTACACACCATGCTAATCAAACAAAACATAATGAAAATCCAATATCTTTTCATCAAAATAAACATGATTTAAAATCTCCCTATATAAACAATGATAAACATGATGTAAATAATTATATGTATAATTCAAAGCCTACACACACATCTAACTGTGAAACAGAGAATTCAACTAATAACTTACACATACCTAACTTTACATCATATAATGATATGAATCAAAGATTATACATAAAAACTGAAAATCATTTAGATCATATTAATAATCATACACACACATATACTACACATACACAACAAGGGTATACTTTACCATATGAATCATTTATGATGAATACATACACACACACAAATAATCAACAAGATATTGATGATACTATGAATGAAGATATTCAGAATCAACAAAATGATACAAATTACACATCTTTATTAATGGATTCTTATAAATCTAATAATAAACATATTAATTCAAATACACACACATCAAATACACACACATCAAATACACACACATCAAATACACACTCATCAAATACACACACATCAAATACACACAATTCAAATACACACACATCAAATACACACTCATCAAATACACACACATCAAATACACACAATTCAAATACACACAATTCAAATACACACAATTCAAATACACACACACTTAATGGACATCTATCATATGAACATTTAAATACACACCTTGTAAATACACCACACACAACACTTGGATCACATAATAAACATATTTCACACCCTACACACAATGAAAATGGTAATATGATTAATTTACACACACATTATATGCAACCACATAATTCATATGTTAATCAAACAATAGAAGATCACTTAAAAAATGAAAATATAAAATTTAATGGAACATTTTACACACATGAACATATAAATAATAATAATGAAAATAATTATAAATACACAGTTTATAATGAAAATGAGGGTTACACACACAAAGATGATAATACTTCTCTAATGAATTTAACTCAACAACAACTAACACATTCACAATTACACAAACACACACATTTTAATAATCTAGCTCAAGTTAATTTTCCATACACACAATCTATACCTATTCAAGATACACACAATACTACAAATAATCCAAATAATTACCTTGATAATAAAATTAAGAATACACACACACAAAAACATACACGTAAACAAAATAATACAGATAAACATACTCTTCAAAATACACACACACACAAGATTTCACACACACCACGACACACACATACACACAAAATTTCACACACACCACAGCATACTCATACACATACACGCACACCTCAACATACATTTAACTTACACTCTTCAAGTAACCCTACACACATACAACATTCACACACATTATGTCACACACACACACCACAATATACAAGTACATTTTTAAACACACATCATACACAACAAAATAATAACCTTGGTAATTCACTTACACACACAACTGACTCGCTTTTTCACACACCCATATCTTCGAGCTCACAGAAAGCAGGTTCAGCACAATTATGTACACACACACACACAGATAAAGATGCAAATCATAATAATATAAATTCTCATAATATTACACACACAAAAAATTCACGTCCAAACTTTGCACACACTCAAATGAATATACCATCAATGCACACACGCACTCCTAAAAATTCAAATAACTCAGTTATTTGGTTTGATCCATTAGCTATGGATGTTACAAATAATACTAATGCACACACACACACACATACACACACACACACAAATACACAGTCTAATGCTATAGACCCTAACTATCTATCCTATACAAATTCTTTATTTGACTGTTTTGTAGAGAATGAACCATTTACTAATAATTCAACTCATTCTAATAATCCACACACACACACACAACATAATAATAAAAATAATCCACACACATCGATTACAAATACACAAACACACACACCTAATAATAATAATAATAATAATACAAGTCCTATGAGTGTATTATCTAATACACACACTACACCTAATAATAATTCAAGTATCAATAATATACACACACCTATTAATGATACAAATAATAAATATACACACACATCTAATAATACACACTCACATAATAATAATAATAATACACACTCACATAATAATAATAATAATACACACTCACATAATAATAATAATAATACACACTCACATAATAATAATAACTCTACAAATTTACATGTATCTACACACACATCTTCATCAACCCCTACAAATATACACTCACCTACACACACACCTACAACTATACACACCCCTTCAACACCACCCTCAATTACACACACATCAAATCAAGATTTGAATTCAAATTATAATAATGATAATCATTACTACCCAAACACACAACCCTTTATTTATTACCCTGAATTAAATGTTACACACGATTCACACTCTTTACCATTATATTATGAGGATAATACACACATGGATTTTAATGATAGAAATACATATGCACACACACACATTGATATGACTGGATATCCATGGTACAATTCAAATTTAGATTCATCTAATATTACTTGGGAATTATTATGGTTTTAAAAAATAATATATATGTGTGTGTGTGTGTGTAGATATATATATATATATATATATATATATGTGCATGTGTATGTGTAAGTATGTGTGTGTAAGTACACACCTTCATATATATATATGTATATATATATATATATATATTGATATTATCTTATGTATTAACATAATACACACATGTGTATAATATATTAATTATTAAATACTTTATTTATTTTTTTATATATACCGAATTTTTTCTGTATACTTATAAACATACAATATCATTATATATATATATATATATATAACATATACACATAGTTGATACACACATGAAACATACACACATTTTTTTAATTTACTTATACATATCATAAAAATAATTAACTTTATTCGTTTATTATATTATTATAGGTATAAATACTATAATATATATATTAATTTAATATTTGTATATATGTATAATTTTATAAATATATTCATAACAAAATACACACATATATATATCATACATATATTATATACCTAATAAAATAAATTATTTTTTTTTTAACAAAAAGTATATATACACACATACAATCACACATACATACACACATTAATATAATCATGCTACACACATATATATAT
>JADHZB010001810.1:7944-20038 GCA_015657535.1 Nephromyces sp. MM_2019
ACATATGAATGCTTGGCATATCTGGGTGAATGCTGAATTCCCACACACACTAAACATATTTGGGTTTGTGTGTTGATGACATATGAATGCTTGGCTTATTTAGGTGCATATATTCCTCTCATGGACACTAAACTCATGTAAATGGCATGTACACCTCCCACACACACTAAACACACGTAAGTGTATATACACCTCCCCAATGAATTCCAATATTGAGTTTTGCTCCTCAAAATTTTATCATAAATGTAACCATGGCGAGGTTGTGTGTGAGATGAGAATGCACTTTAAAGCGATTAGCACGCTACTACCATTCTGCGTAAGTTTTTCCGGGGTGTTTCTACAGTGACCAGGCGTTTTTTCCACTTGCCTTCACCTAGCAACCTCCCCCTATTCTTCGCCTCCTTAAGAGATGTAATAAATGTGTGCACACACTGTTTGAGTTTGGGAGCTGTGTGTGTGTGCACTCGCTGATTGAATTTGGGAGGTATTTTTACACTCGGAGTTTGAGTTTTTCAGGTTTATGTACATTCCCTACCTGAGTGTTGAAGTGTATACCCACACTCTCTCTGAGCGTTCGAGCTCTATGCCCACTCCCTCTCTGTTATACGTAGCAAAGAAAGATCAATAAACTATGTTTTAAGCCAGTTGTTTTGCGATCTCATTAGACCACCTTCAAGCCGAAGCTAGACATACACTACAAGCTTGTTTTGCCTACATTAAGCCGCAACCTCCTGCTCCTCTCTCCTGCCTGATCAATCGAACGCAAGCCCCTACGGCACTTTAACGCTTCCTGTGTGTGTGGTTGTGTACGAGGTAACACGAATTAAAGCTTCCGTATAGATTCTTCCGATGTTGTGGATGTGTTTCATTTTAAAAAAGGAGTGTATGTACACTCCCATATCCAGGATAGGAGGGAAAATTCTTCGACTTCCTCAAATAATCAGGAAACTTTGCGATTTCTTTGGTTTTCGAAGAAGCTCTCGTCGATTAAACGGCCTTCTTTAGACGAAAATGAGTTCTTAACTTGAACTTCACTGACAATGCTCGGACGCCCAATAAACTCTCGACACACAAAGTAAATCTCTGAAGATTCCTTCCTCGAAGCCCTGATACGCAGGAGGAAAAGGGGGCTAGATAGGTTTCGGCTTTGTTGTGCGTATGGGGGAGATTTCAAGTTGATTGGGTAGAGGGTTTGAGGCCGGTGAGGGAGGTGGATGCGGGTCATGGGGTTATATGCGGGTTAAGGGAATGGATGTAGGTTAGACGTTTCAATGAGTATCTCTAAGGTTTCAATGAAGATATCCCGGTTTTAATGCAGTAACTTAGGGCGTCTCATTTATTGTGTATAAAGTAAGCATTCTACTTATCAAAAAGTCTTGCGTAAGCCCAACGACGAATATGGCAGAGCAGGTTCTAGTGAACTGCCTTGTGCAACTAATGCTCAGCCTATAACAAGTGGGTCTCACGGACCACTTATGACAGATCACGCTTCGTGATACCACACCACACACACACACACACACACATACCAGACACACACACCACACACACACACCACACACATACCACACACACACACCACACACACACACCACACACATACCAGACACATACCAGACACACACACCACACACATACCAGACACACACACCACACACACACCACACACACACACACACATACCAGACACACACACCACACACATACCACACACACACACCACACACACACCACACACACACACCACACACACACACCACACACATGCAACAAATAAACTACACACACGAACCTAAAGCAAGTTACTACCTGGGCTTAAACGTTGACACTTTTCTGAATCGGCTTTCCAGGAAAACTCGAAGATTCGCCATCTCATTACCCATAAAGATTTTGCATACAAGCGTCCCTCCAATGCCTAAGATCTTATGAAGATATTTGAAACTTATGACACATGAGGACGCGTACGTACATTCAGATGTGGACATACACACACGGTCATCAAAGTAAAGAAATGCATGACTCCAAAGAACTTTTTTCATCAGCACACACACACACACACACACACACACACACACACACACACACACACACACACACACACACGCATCAATACCTCATCTCCTAAATCAGCAGCTTTTAGGCATAGTTCCGCAGACCTGAGATGATCATCAGGCTTGATTCCGCTTATCCTAGGAGACATATCCGATATCAGCTATACACAAAGAAACGAGTTTTCGCACACACACACACATTTTCGTGATAAATAGAACAGGGAATATCAAACACGCACAAGAAGCTGATTTTGAAGGAAATACAAGTTTCTCACATACTAAAGCCTTGAAGATGGGATATCCGCAAACAAAGTAAAAGCGAGAGGCCGATAATGAAAGACGAGGAAGATGAAGATGATAAAACAATATGAAGATTAAGATAGCGATGCTTCCAAAAAAAGATTAGGATAATCACAACGAGTTGATCACGCTTCCTAATGATGATTTAAAAGGAAAAACAACGCTATGACGATGTACACTGAGGCTTGCAAACTGATTATATAAAAGATCAAGATGAAGAAGCAAAAAACGAAGCAAATCGACAAAGCGTGAACAAAACAAAGAAACTACATGGGAAGAAGGTAATAAAATGAATCTCTACAATAAGAATGAGTACAATCAAGAGCATCCTACTAGATGAAAGGCCAAAACAACACACAGCCCATGCAGTAATCAAGAAAGAAGGATAAAGCACTACGCAGAAGTTTATGTGTGTAGATGGCATTCAATTATATTGGGAAACATGCATGAGTCCTTCACACATGATTGGACACACGAGCGAGACCTCTACACACGTTTGCACACAAGAGAGAGATATGAATCTACAGTTAAACACACAAAATAGACACATAGAGTTCCACTGATACGCACACGCCTACACACAAATGCTTTTATGTAATGATAATACCAAGACCAGTGAATCGCTCCGCATTCATGCGTGGCTCTTACTATGTCAGCTCTTCTCGTTGCTCCTAGCGCTTCGTGAAGCTTCGGTAAAAGGCTTGAAGAGCCAACTTCTTCTTGTATGTAGACATGATTGTGTAGCTGAGAAAATGCACAAACACACAGGAGAATTGACGTGCTTCAAAAAGTGCGCATAGCAAGCACAATACAAACATCAGTGATCACAAAACACGCCATATATCGAAAGCTGAGGGTGTACGTACACCCTTGGCTTTCGGACTTGGCAGTGTGTGGTGTGTAAAACACTCTCAATTTTGAAACTTAGCAGTGTGTGTGTGCATGTACATCCTCAGTTTTAAAACGAGGCCATTTCATGAAGTGGCGTTGCCACAAACTTCATCTAAAATGAAAATTTCAGCAGAGCAGAGAGTAAAATCAAACTCATTATCAAACAGTGAGAATCCAGTCAAAAAGAGCAGCAAGTCTACTTCTGTATTCAACTAAAAAAGCATGGACACACACACACAACTCACGCACAATTTACACACAATACACAAGATACAATACACACACAGAAGACGCACACCCAACATAAACACACAACACACATACGCAGTGCACACACAATGCTAACCTCCTCTATTTTTAGCGGATCTATTCCAATGACCTTAGAAATAGCTCCTCCTTCTTGTGTGCGTACCCCTCTCCCTCCAGTAACGAAGCACCGCTCGAGTGCTACTTGAGACCAACCTCCTGGATAACACCCCAAATCTACAACACACTTGTTTTTCCTGAAGATGGTGAATCTATCGTCCAACTGCTGCAGCTTGTAAGCAGCTCTGCTTCTATAATTTTCCTGCAGGGAGTAAATATCCGCCAGCGTGTGTATGTGTGTGTGTGTGTGTGTGTGTGTATGTGTGTGTGTGTGTATACAATATTTCGGTATGCTAGTAAGCAGGTGTTGGTCGATATCATGGTATGCTGAGGAGAGTATGTTTCTGCATCTGTGTGTGTGTGTGTGTGTGTATGCAATATTTCGGTATGCTAGTAAGCAGGTGTTGGTCGATATCATGGTATGCTGAGGAGAGTATGTTTCTGCATCTGTGTGTGTGTGTTTTCTTTTGTGTCTATGCTTACGTGCACGCTCACTTTATTTGTGTGTGGGTGTGTATCTTCTCCTTTTTTTTTGTATTTGCTTATGTGGGTGTTCGTTTTTATTTGTATATGTTTTCGCTAGTGTCTATGTGTGGGTGCGTGTTCGCTTGTATATTTGAGTGCGTCAGTATTCGCTGTTGTATTTGTGCATGTGTGCGCGTGTTCCTTTGCGTCTTCATGTACGCGTCTTTCCCCGTATACCTCTTTATCTGCCTATGTTTCCCCATTGTGTGTATCTCTGTGCGTATCTTGGTGTGTGTGGTATCTGTGTGTGTGTCGTCGTAAGCCCGTCTTTGTGTGTGTGGCCCCTCTGTGTGTCTTTGTGTGTATTGCTATATGCATCTCCCAACAGCATCACCCTCTATCTCTCTATATGTGTATGCCAACATACCGTGCGTGTTGAAGAAGTGCGCATAAACCAGTGCATTACTCCACCCCCCACATTGAGGGTCGCACGCTTCTGTTTTGATGCCAACACACACACACACACACAGGGACCCGCTGCTCAACAAGAAAGTAGCACTCCTTTTGGTGATTCAAACACATATACACCAAATTTATCGGCAGATTCAATTAAGTAATTTCTTACAAACACAAAACACTTCTCTACAAACCTTGACGACTAGGAGAGGAGAAAGGGAGAGATAGGAGGAAAGAGAAAAGAAGAGAGCATCACCATAGAGAGGACAAAGACTGGTAGACAGAGAGACATGCATAACTACAGACAAAAATTCACGCACACACACACGCACACATTTAAAACGCTCGCAAGCCGACTTACCGATTGAGCCTGTCTAACATATCGGTCAGTTATATGGCGATGTATCCAAAGAGAGGAATGTCTAGACGTATCATTACGTATTCGAGGCTCTGGAGTGCTTTGTGAAAATCCTCTGATTTGAGCGTGTGTGTGTGTGGAAGGCAGAGGAATGAAATGAGAGCAAAGAAAGGAATTATTTAGGAGAGATGAAGCAGCACAGGTGTATGAGTTGTAACTGCATTTGTTGAGCCTAAAGCTAGAAGTCGCCAGTTGGTGCATGTTTCTCTATAAAGTTGGGGAACTTCGCCAGCAAGGCAGATGAAGAAGAAGAAGAGGTTGAAGCGCAAGAAGATGAAGGATAATGGAGAAAACCAGAGCGAGGGAAGAAGCCAAACAGCGGGAAAAGCAGCAATTGAGGAGAACTACACAGAAATGATGAGGAAAATGGCGAGGAAACAGGAAGAAAAGTAGAGACTAGAAGTATGAGCTCAAGAAGAAGAAGCAAAAGCAGGCATCCGCCTAAGGTGCTAAGCCAAACGTCACATCAAAGGTTATAAGACGTTTAATACTCCCAGAAAAGCCTACAATAAGGGCAAATTTGCAGTAGTTCTATGTAGTCCAGAGCTATAATTTGAGCCTTGTGTGTAGTAAACAACAAAACAGGCGAACACACACAAACACAAAGACGCACGAACACACATAAATGCACATAGTGCTGCAAAAAACTCGCGCAAACACCCACCGGTCCACAAGAACGCACATGGACACACAAACACACAAATACTCACGAACAAGTACATGCACGCCGACACACACAGGCACAGAAGAAATTAAGGGCTTTTATCTAATTTACAGCTGACATCATAAAAGGAATAAATTTTGTGCTTTCTTGATGAAGATGAGAATGAAGTTAAAGATATGATTTTGCAAAAAAAAAAATTATCGTTATGAAGAAGCAGGAACTTATAGAATACAAGGAAATCAACGAAAACATAAAAAGCTGTAAAAACCATACCAAATACTACTAGAATCCCAGCGCTACCAAAGTCCTAATATTAACACACAGTTTCATCCTGTGAATTACATGAAATTAAGTGATTTCAGCTGCTTTTAATCATAAATCAGGCTCCTGTGAAAATCAGCTTCTTCTTCGTTTTTGTTTTCTTCCTCTTTTTTTCTTCTGCTTTCTCTTTGTTCCCATCTCTTCTCCTTCCTCTTCTTCATCTCCTTCTTCATCTTCTTCTTCCTCAACTCCCCCCTCCTCCCTACCCCTTCCTCCCTCTTTATTTCCGTATGGCCAAAGCTACTGTTCCACTCCTAACCTCCAATTTCTCCTCCTCTTCAACACTCTCATAAAATCCACAATTTCGTATAGAAAACCTAAAAAAAAACGCACACACATTTTGCAGGCCTAAAACGCCCACTTCTTCAACCTAAAAACTGCAAAAAGCATTGCATCTTCACAAACTCTGGGATTTTACCTCTATCCCTTATTCTCCATATCGAAAGCCAAGACCGTGCAAAGCGCCATACGCTTGTATATAGCTACTGTGCAAAACAGCGAAAGAGAAGGGAAAATTCGTGAGCTTTTACTTCCTCCTCTTGTGGTTTTCCTGGTTTTTTGGATAATTTTTCTGCTTTTTCACGACTTTTAGGGTGTTTTTCCTGGTTCATGTGGGGAGATGAAAGTGAAGCATTTCTTCTGATGAGGAAAATGGGGATGTTTGTCGTATTGAAGGACAAGAAGCGAAGCCGCAGGAAAAGCTAGATTCAAGCAATTTTACTGTGTATCCAGTTAGAGCTAGTAGTTTTGTAGAGGTATGTACTTCGTGGCGTAGAAACAGTGATAGATGAAATAGTGTGGCTTGAATGGCTGAGAAATTTTTAAAAAGATGAGAGAGGAGATGGAGTGTGCGTGTATGAAAGATTGAAGAGATCGTTTTTTCCACACATGAGAGCATGAAGATGAGCTAGGGATGATGGGGACGATGCTAGCCGATATGTAGTGTGTGTATGAAAGATTGAAGAGCTTATTTTTTTCGCACACACAAAAGCCCAAACATAAACTATATACGCTAGAGAAGATGCTAGCCTATATGCAGTGTATTTGTATCAACTCTAGAATGACTTGCTTTTCCCGCACACACAAAAGCCAAAAACACAAGCTCCTTCAAAATACTCCTTACTAGATAGGATGAAACGATGAATTTAGAGCTTTGCCCGTCACAATATATATTGACTTGTTTTGAATTGAAGGTTGATTCATAGAGCTAATCCCCATTATAAACATTTTTTCCCGCCATTTTTCATAGTAAAACAAAGTAAAAGCACTTAAACCTGTGAAGCATCGGTGAGATTCATAAACGCTAGAATCATTCTTATCTTTAGGTTCTAAAGCTAGCACACTAGGCGAAATTAGTATCTATAGATTCAATCTATGTAGCAAAAAGTTATAGTTTATCAATATTTTGCTGCTGAACCAAACACACCAAAGTAAACAGCAGACTTTCTCAGTACTTTTACCGCCCTTTGATGATATCCTGAGCAAATTCTCTTTACACCACTGTATATACACCCATTGCTGTTTTGTTCGAGTTTCAGTGGAAATTAAAAGATTTTGCTGTATATGCTTTTGTTCGTATAGCGTGTTGTATATATAGTCTATGCAGCTTTTATTAGCTAGAAATCTATCAGGTGTGCACATAGTTGCTAGCACTGGCAAATCCAAAGATGAGCTTCATTTAGAGAAAGCCTGTGTGGAACTCTCAGCGCATAGCTGATTAGTGTGTTGATATCATTGTAGTACTGGGTGTTCATAAGCTCTTCGTAGCTGATCCATATATACAGCAAAGTGATTAGAAGAGATAAGATTTGGCGTATTTTCTACGGAGATAGAGGTACTGACAATTGGAAACACCTAGATTTCTAGTAATACACTGAGTCACAATGTAGCTCATGATGGAGAGACTAGATGCATGATTTTAGCTAGTGTTGATAAAGCAATATGATTTCACACACAGAAGCTTAAGTACATAATTAAGCTGAAATAGCAATACGTTTTAGCATAGAAAACCTCCAATAACCAAGCTGTATTAGCAATCACCTTCTACATTCGCGACCTGCAACATACAGCCTCACCTAGCAATCACCTTCCATACACCCTCCTACACACACCCTTTTCTAGCCATCACGTTCCGAACACACAACCAAAAACCAAACAAAATCAGCAACACACACGACCTAACCCTCCGCCTAGACTCGCGACTTCGGTGTGTGCCACCCCGCGTTCATGCTTCACTGCCGAGCTCCAAGACACGGTGGTTTCGATTGTGGTAAAATATATACTAGTGTTTCTACAGACTAGTTGATATGGCAACAGTTTGCTTCCATTTCCCAACTCCACACAACATCACCCCCTAAGTACATCAAGAGGTGTACGTACGCTTCAAATTACAAGTTCCAGATAGGGACCCGATTCTTCAAGCGGAAAAAGCATCGAAGATGAGGAGGGCAAAGGAATGAAGGATCAGCCTGCTACGTATTGTAGGTCTGGAAAACACAGTAATTTTAAGTATTCAGAGATTGGAAAATGCTAAAATCCGCTCTTTTTTGTCGGAAAAAGACAACTTTCCTGCATTCTCTACTGTGTTTGAAAGTTGACGAGTGTGTCTAATCTGAAATTTCGCAAAAGGCAGCACAACCAAGGTACTTAAAGACTAGAGGATCACAAAAAACTCTTGTTTTTATATGTTTTGAGGGCTTGGAGATTGGTGATAAAGAGTTTAGTAATATGGTGATGGAAAGGAAGAATGCACTTTGTGCAAATTGTGGCGAAAAACCACAAAACATTGAGTTTTTCGGGGATTTGTGATGGATAGGCTTTAGAGATTAGGAAATCATGTCATGTGTGTGTTAGGCATGAGCAGAATGGAGGGTAAATGCGAAAAATCCAGATAAATAGGTTATTTGGATTAATAGACATTTAGGAATTTTTTGCAAATCTAGTGGAAGGAACTATATTGTGCTGCAAAGCGTTGGGAAAGAAACAGAATGTGTTTGGAGGTTGGCTATTCGGAAGAGGGGAGGTAGTTGACAAGATGGAGCAGAGTGTGTGTGTGAAACTGAGTTGTCTCGAATAGGAGGGTTAGTTGATAAGATGGAGCAGATATTGTGTGTGAAAATGCGTTAATTTTGCGATAAAATAGTACTTTTTGATGAGATGGAGCTGCTTGTGTCTGTGTGAAGATGAGTCGTCTCAACGAGGAGAGGTAGTTGAGATGGAGAAGATTTTGTGTGTAAAATTGAGTTAATTTTTGGATAAAATAGTACTCATTTATGAGATGCATTAGAATAGAAGGGAATTAGATGTATAAGACATTTTCACGCAATTTTTAAGAAAAAACACTCCAAGGAAAAGTAAAGGCTATAAAGATTACCGGAAAGACACTCCAATTTTTGCATTATGTGGTTGTCTCTGTACTCCCGAAAAACATGAGAGAGCTTATATATATATTGAGTATGGTTTGCTTGGCTGATATTTCACTAGCAAGAGCTTTTTCTTGTAGTGAAAAGTCATTGAAGTTGTCAAAAGTTCAAGATAAACCTGCCTCTAAAAAATCAAAAATTTGATGATTGTGTGTGGTCTTACTGTTTCCAAAAGGTTTCTGCTTCTTAAAGACGCTTCTTTTTGTGAAGATGCAAGCTTTTCCTTGTAGGGAATGCAATTCTCATTCACTATTTGCTGCTTAACCCAATGTGCTGTTGTTTTTGGGGTCTTTTGAGGAAATAGCAAAGGTTGTAGGAATCGCTTTGCTGTGCTCGAGAGCATTCTTTCTGTCAGAGATTTCTGGGTCTCTCTATCACCCAGGGAAACACTTTTTGGAATAAAAATTAAACACTTGATTTGCTTAGAAATTGAGTCAAGAAGCCAGTGCTTTGTATCGTTTTCATCCTATCGAGTCTACTTTTGTTTTGACGCTTAAAAAGTTGTAATTTTAGCCCGTCAATTCATCTTTTATGCTTTCTTTTCTTACGCAGTAAAATAAGCATCGATATTGATATGTATCTACACTTCAAATATATCGTATTCTCTATCATTTTCATGGTATTTGGAACAGTAGATGGAAAGAATGCTGCGATTATCCTAATCAAGATGAAGAATCTAATAGAAAATCCTGAAAAACTACTATGAAATATCTCATAGTGATTTTTTTTTATGAGTTTCGATCGGTTTCTTCCTACTCTTTGTTACCATTCCTCGTAGTGGTTAGTTTTTCATTTGATGAGTAGCTTCCCTTGCTCTTGATGAACAGTCTTTGCATTTTTAGGAAAGCAATTTTCTTTGTGCTTTGTTTGCAGGCGTCTAGCCGGAAGATCTGCTATTTTTCAACAAACAAAACCATCTATAAGAGCCTTAAATACTTCTCATTTTGCGAAAAGCGTAGATTCCTCACAGTTATCCAGAGTCTTGGCAGTCATTTGCTCTACTTTTTCTTTGAAACACTGTTTTTTTACAAGATATCAACATTGGAGTATGATTTTCACCTGTTGATGGGGTTCTTTTTCGTCATAATTAACCCTCTGCTACTCTTTTTGATGTTTATTGCAAACCAGCTAGCCTCATATTCGGTGTCAGTCTTACTTATCCAAAGCATATAGAGTGCTAAAACTTGAAGAAGAAGCATTTCTTGATTCTAGTCAAAGCGCTACCATATAATACTCTTATTTAGTGTCTTTTTACCGGCTTGTTTCATAAAAAATTTGTTGTTTATGCGATAAAAAAAAGGAGAAATAGCCTGCTCCAACGTTTTTTGCAGAACTTATTTGTGATTGTATCACATACTCACCAACTCTAACCGCATCTTCATTACTAACGAATAGCTGCTGATCCAAGCTGATTCGCTTCTGAGGAAACCCGTCTTTTTGTCTTTCTATTGCGATTTCGCAGGCTTTATTGTAGTCGTGATGGAGAAATGATGAGTCTGTTGTTGAGGTACTTATACCTTCTACAACCTCTATAGATGTGTGCACTTTTTACTAGCGGCTGCAGTTGTATTACCGATAAACAATTGCTTTAAATATCTGGATTAATATTACTTCCTAGTTTATGCTAGCTTCATCTAGGAGTTTTCCTGCTATAAATAATCAAAGAATCTGGAATTTATCGTGCTCTTTGCCCTCTTTTCACGCATTGTGCTCGGAATTTCGCACTCGCTTCACTTGCAAAGTTCTTAATTCTCTAGGTTCTCTCGTCTTCAAACTCTACACTTGCTTTTACGCCTGCAAAACGACGTCTCAAATCCTTTTTGACTCTTTTACTTTCTTATCTTCCTTCAAAATTTCGCTTTGAGATCTATTTCCTACTCTCTTTCTCCCACTTCGTGGCTGATTTCCCGCTCTTCTGTATACCTCATGGAGCCTGTGACACCTCCTCCTCCGAACCGCCGTCGACCGTTGCAATCGCAGCCCATATCCCCAGAGAAAGCTGCTACCCCTCTCAATCAGCTGTCGCCTTCTAGAAACTTTGCTGCCAGCGCTCACCCTCATACATTCTCTGGGGTGGATGAAGATGATACTTTCAGAGTGCAAGATGCTCAGTTTGGAGGTCTTTTCCTCTACTTTTTGCAGACTTTTACGCTGCCTGATCAAGGAGCAGATCCGGCAGCCAATGTGTCTGACAATGGAGAAGAGAATAAGCAGAAGTTTGCAAAGGGAGCCCCTAATGGGGAAGGCGCAAACGCTGCTGAAAGAGAAGCTGATAGTGATGTTTGTTACTACGTAAATAAAGCTCATGAGCTTCTACTCTCGGGGTCCCCAGAAGAAGGGCGAGATTTCCGGACTTTTCGAGTAGATATGAGGCATATGCTAATGTGGAAGCCTCCAAATGATACTGTTACTGCTGGAAAGCAGCTGTATATGTACGTCATGAAGTACTATTTGCGGTAAGCAGATGATGATTTTATGTGGGGAGCGTTTGTTCTTGTGTGCGTGGATTGTGAGATTCACTGTTTTTACATCTTCTGTACCAAACGTTAGCGTGGGATCTTGTGTAAGTGTGAGGAGGATGTGAAGAGGGTGTGAAGAGGGTGTGAAGAGGGTGTGAAGAGGGTGTGAAGAGGGTGTGAAGCGGGTGTGAAGAGGGTGTGAAGAGGGTGTGAAGAGGGTGTGAAGAGGGTGTGAAGAGGGTGTGAAGAGGGTGTGAAGAGGGTGTGAAGAGGGTGTGAAG
>JADHZB010001815.1:0-12271 GCA_015657535.1 Nephromyces sp. MM_2019
TAAAAAGGAAATGTTTGTCAGGATGATGAATGATGCATCTCAATATGATCATTTCTCTAATTCCTTCTGTTACGACATGGAACAATTTTTTAAAATTAATGAGGAAGAGGAAATCGAGAAAGATGAAACCAAAGAGGATGACAATGAAACTTCTCTTGATATGTTTTTTGAATCTTTTATTAGTGATTTGAAGCAATTTATTGCAGACGAGCTATCCGGATTTAATTTGACAGATAAAGAAGAGTCAGAATTTTATGTTCAATTTATTAAGCCGTTCTTGTCCAAAGTGTATCAATTTTTTCAGAAAATAATCCCAGGCAAATCCTGGGGAAGTTATAAAGATGATAATTTTGAAGATGTTGATTATTGCTACGAAATCCTACAATTTTTCGAAACTCGAATGCCATCCTTTAAAAGTTACAAGGCTGAGCAATTCTGTAGACACTTGGAACAATTTGTTGACAATAGGATCAACACCTTTACTTCTAGTGATTTTTATACAAATTTAGTCAATAACTCCAAGATGTCTGCTGATAAACTTACCAATGCAATAAATGATTGTGTATTCAATGATTCGACATATTGTAATTTCACACTACAACCTCAAAATGAAACAGCACCATTTGGTGAAGAAGGTCCTTCAAAATCAGAATTAGTAAAGTTCTTGAAGAATATATGGGAAACATATCTACCACAATCAGTTTATGAGAAACTGTATAAATGCACGTTTAATGATGATGTAGCTTGTACTTTTGATCGAGATGATTTCCCAAAAGGTTACGACTTTCCCTTTAATTGTACATATGCAGACAAATTTTTTGATTGTAGTAAAATGGCAGTTTTATTCGAGGCATCTAATATTTGGGGTAATGAGCTACATGGTTACCAAGACCAAGGGTTTTGTTTTTCAAGGGAAATAGATGATCAAGTTGGTGCCGGTTACTTTTTTTCAGATAGGATTAGTCTTGCCAATGCAGAATTAACACAAGCAGTTATGGTATGTAAGGATGAAGGTAATAAACCTGGTGTTATAGGGGCTTCAAGAAGGCATCCAAGAGGAGATCTGTTTAAAAATGAAAATACATTAAATACAACCCTGGTAAGTAGTTTTGTTGGAATTTGTTCTGGAGTGGAAGGCAGCGGTGGATTAATCTCATTTGGTGGTTATAATAAAAATTATTTAACATCAAAATCCATTAATTGGGGTCCATTGTTAGATTCAAATCATTATAGGTTTCAAGTTTATGTTATAAGAATACCAAGAATGAACTATAATTATTTGGAACGTATAGAGTTTATATATGACTCGGGCTCAACTATAAGTTTTCTTCCTGGATTTATTACTAATATTTACAATGACCTAATTTGGAAAAGTTGTGATGTAGATAATATACATTGTAAGACAAATGGTATATGGATTGAGATTCATCATAAAGATCCAATATACATGTTAAATGGTACAGATTTTACATTAGAAGGTAGTGATGGCGTGTTAATCCATGTTGATCCACAACACATGTTGAGGAAAATTGAAGATGGAAAATGGATGACAACATATTCAACATTTTCGCACGATGATACAAGGGTATTTACTATTGGAAGCCCATTAACTAGAAATAAATATGTATTGTTGGACAACGAAAAACAAAGAATAGCCTTTCCTGAAGCACATTGCAACAATTGCAACAAACGGAGCTCTAGTAGCAGCGACAACCATAGTTGGATAAAATTTGTTATAATCGCTGCTATAGTCGTTGTAGCAATTGCCCTCACTTTTTTGATTTATCATAGATTTCGTAGTTTAAGGTATACAAAAATTGGGAATAATAATACCACTTTTAGTACAAAATATACCACTGTTTAATTAAGCAAATACTACACAAGTATTTATTGATATGAAATATAAAATTATTTCTGAAATTTTTCACTTAAGCAAGCTAGTTTCATCACTTATATTAAGATGCGACAATTCATTTATGTAATTATATATATATATATTTAGTAGATTTTTAGTCTTTCATGTATTTAAAATCATTCATTGATACTTTTTTCAAGTTTTAAAATTTTTATGACTAACATTTTAAAATTTTTCTGTTGAATTTTATTTTACCAACTATGTATGTTTAAAATTATATCATGTTAATGAAGATTATTTCACGTTTAATAAATTAATTTTTATAACCTGATTATTGAATAATATATTCTTTTAGCATTGTAGATGATGTGAAATTGATTAGCTTTGGAAAAGATTATAAATTCGGAATAATATAGTTGTACTCGTAACATCTAATGAGTATACATTAAACTATTGATAATTTGAAACAAGCAAAGAATAATTTTGATAAAATACAAGTTTAAGTATAATTTTTATATTAAAACAAAATAAGATTAAGGTATTTCACTTATTTAATGGATTAATTTGTAAAATCATTCTAAAAGGCAATAATAGGGTTTAGAGTATGGATTGGTGTTAAAATTTTATCAAAAAGGCACCCTAAGCTTTACAATTTTAAAATTTATAACTTAGTACATTTCATATCCTTGCTTTTGTTTTTGAGCAGTATAAACATTTAATTTTAGCGAATTTCACCAATAATTTTATTTCAGTGAATTGATTTGGCTTTAGTAACAAGCTGATTAGGAAGTATAATTGGAAATAAAGCAGAATTAAGACCAACTAAAGCTTAGATGGCCCTTTGTTTTTATATTTCTGTTGGTATCCATCCTTTTAGTTTAAGCATGAAAAATCTTAAAGTGTGATGAAAATTTTCCTTACCACCACTTCCAGGGCTAGTCAATGTAAATTATTAACTGTCAATGCTAGTCTAAAAGTAAATAGATACATTAAATTTTTTTCTAGTCTAATGCAGTTAAAATCTACTTGAGTTTAAATTTCTAGGCACACATATCTGAAATTGTGATTTCCTATCATTTAATTTTATAAAATCAATGCCAAAATGGAAGGATCAAATTTTAAAAAAATCAGATAATAGCTTAATTTTTTAATTCTAAAAAATATCTAAAATTTGAGAAAATAACATTCGTTATTCTTAAAACTCTTAAGCTAAATTACACGTATTTTTACTAATATTAGCTAATTTATTTCAATAGGAGTTTTGAATACTGAATAGTAGAATTTGACATGTTAAAGTTAGGTACTAAATTCTAAACTTTTAAACTAAAATTTCGGATGCTCAAAGCCATTTTATTTGAAGTCTTTGAATATTTATAAGTAGAAACTAATCTGAATAATCTAATTTGATGGAATTTACGATTTCAAAGTTTATTAATTAGAATTTACTTTGGATTTAATCTGTATCAATCAAAGAGAATCTGATTATAATTATCTAGGGCTTAAATAAAAACTAATCTAACATGAGTAAAGTGATCCCTTTCACAAGTTTAGGTAGTAATATATCAACTAGTGATATACAAGGGGAAGTAGATGCACCCCCAAATGCAAAAGTTTGGTTAAGCAAGCAATATACAGATCTTAAAGGATGGTATACCTTGCCAAAGGCTGAAATCTTGCAGTTAAAACCAACCAAATTTTGCGATGGGCGTATAAGATTCCTAGATGCTGTAGAGGGATCCTCACCACCTGAGGAGTTTATAAATATGGTGTCTGGTAAATATTATTTAAGGACCTGGAAAAAAGATGGGCCAGGGGGTCCTATGGTATTATCAATAGAAGGTGAACGGGCAGCTTTTATCAAACTTCCAGGTTCCTCAACAGTGATAACTTGGAATTCACCAGATCGTTTACCAACTTTTGAGAAAGCTTGGAGGCCAATTGTCTTTGCTATGGACAAGTCAAATGTTGTAGTCAGGCTAACTCCCGATATTGTTTTATTTCTTGTGATGGACTCCCAGCAAAATGATTCACATTTTCAAGTTCAGCCTATAGATTATAACCATGGTTTTTGCTGTGTGCACCCATGTACAGAGCAAGTTATGGTTTATGGTTCTTATGGGTTGTCAAGCTTGAGCAAAGAAGTAGCAAAGTTGCCAGCCCTCCCAGGTACCTCAACTCAATGGGGATTTTACGTTCATTTCTTTCCGTGGGGAAGCTTGGTCGTGCCTCATAGCGTAGAAATTAATAATCCCGTAATTTGGAACACATGCTTCCAATCACATACGACACAATTTGGAATGATATTCCATCCACCTAACATGTATATTCCTTTAAAATTTCAAATACCTAGAAACACATCTAGGATGCTAACGTATCAAACAGATTTTGCAGTTACAGCAATGAAAACGTCCCAAACAGATATCGAAATATATCTACTTTTAGATGGTCAACTAACTCAATTTAATTTTTCATTTGATTTAAGAAAAATCAAACAAGGTAAACCCGTTTTCAATCAATCTGCTCAATTTAAAGCTATAATAACAACAGTTGAAAAAAATAAAATCAAGGAGGCCGCTAAAAACGGAGATATATATGATCCAAGGTGGTCATTTGTTGCTACAGAAGAAATGCAAATACCTATCGGTGTAGGTTGTCCAGTTAAGGACTTGGGACATCTTATCAGTCGGGATTTGGCAGCTCTATTTGACGCTGAGAGAGGTAACACTGAGATTAAAATCTTATTAATGCTACTTATTGTAAAATTGTAATTACTTTATATGAAGTTTAGGTCATTTCAATATAATTGAAATGCTCAGATCTATCTTAAATTTATTCTTGATATCGATATCAATTAAATTAACATGTTTTCGTTTTTGAGTTGATTCAAGTGTTAATTTTACTAAAATGCCAAAAAAAGAATCGTATTCAGATTTTTCCTGATCTTAAATAGAAATAATAAATATTATAAATTCATACTTTTATACCCATGAATATGTAATGTTTAGGTCTTTACCACACCCACCCTCCTGGTACAAAATTAACAAAATTATTCCGAGTTGTAATGGCAAGCCAAGGAGTTCAATCTGATATGATGTTAGAAAAATTCGAGGCTACTACAGCTGAACAAAACAAGGGAAATAGTGATGCTGCAAGTGGTGGTAATGGGAATACAGAAACAACCAATTCAGATACTAAAAAAGTGAACGACGCAGATAAGCCAGAAACTCAAGTTGTTGATAAGCAAGAAAATGATAATACTCCTGTTCGACAAGAAAATAATAACACAGAAGTTGCAGATGAAAAATAATATTCAATATGACAACTTAAGCTTTAGTATGAATTAAAAAATGAATAACATCACATTAGCAACTGTAAAAATAGCTCCAATAACAAAATTGTACACAAGCCACCCTTAGTTGAATAATTAACATATACGATGATTTTATGGCTTAATTATTTTTTAATATTCCAAAATAATTTTATTAGCTAAGATGTTATTGATTGGCTTTATGCATATGTTCAAGTTTAATAGCTTTAAATCAATATGTACTAGAGTCAACATGTAAGTATATATAAAATTTTTTATTAGCTACAGACTTTAGTCAAGCTTTAATAGGTTTAAATTTTATAGCAATATGATAAAGTCTTCCGCTAATAGATTTAACTTATAACATAAAGATTTAGAACAAAAATTAATAAAATGTCTATATCTGAAAAGGTTTCTTAATGAAGATCGTAGTTATATTAATATAAAATATTGTTTGAATTTGGAAGCAAAAAAGCATAATCAAATTTGAGAGATGTTCTGATAGGTAGGTTGTTACATCTTTATTAGCATTTTTAGATTATGTTATCATAAAAATTTACCAATACAGATCGCTTTTAGAAGGGGTTGTGTTTTATATATAAGAGGTGAGAAATCTCGAGATGAGGTATATTCTGGCTAAAATCAGTAAATAATACAGAGGTGTATATAGGCTTCAATAGCTCTAGCTGATAGTATAATTTGTTTCGAGATTTTCTGTTTTATTGTGTATGTGAATAGATTATATAAATTTAGAGCCCAAGAATAATTTTATAATTAAAAATTGTTTGGTTATTGATTTTCCAAAAGTTAGAATAATTTTAGAATTTATTTGGCTGTGTAAATGTGTTTTAGTTGTATAATGTGTGTATTTAAAAGTGAATGCACATTTGGAGTTGTTTGAAAATGTAAATGTATAATACAAATTCTACTTGTGTGTGAAAGACGTTTATTAGAACTTGTATGTGTATTAAGGTATGTATCACACATGTTGCTTATGCACAACTATTGTTCGAATGGCTTCAAGTGTATTGTGGGGTTTTGTAAGAAAAAGAACAATAGGGAGTGATATATATTAATATATATATATATATATATATATATATATATGTGCTGCTTAACGTAGGTTGTAATATATATATATTATGTACAAATAAGTGATCTTAAAGATATACGTTGAAAATAAAATTAGTTATATATATATTTTTAAATAATAAGAATTAGGAGCTAATGAACAAATAAAATAAAACGATGGAGCTCTTATTACTTCTAAACATGTATAAGTATAAGCTTTTGTAAAATTATAAAAAGCATCAAGATTTATGGAAAATTTGTATAAACCCATCAAAAAACCTAAGCTGGTAATCTTCTTTAAATATGAAAAACCATAAAGATTCCTAATCTCCAATATAATGAATTTTATTTATTGTAATCCTACCCCACATCAAATGAACTCAACTAAAAACACATTAAACAATATATAAACAATATATAACAAACTAAACAAGCAATATATATTCACTTGAATGAAAATATACAATTAATTAACTTAAAAAATATTAAACAATATTTACCTCTATTTAAAACTAATTTTTATTACCAATAAACTGAATTTCCCTAAAGATATGATTAATCTAAGCTCTTCAATTATCAGTTCATCAATAGGACGACGATATTCCTCTATAAAATCTACATACAAGTTTGACATAGCTTATATATATATATTTAATTAGATAGGCATAAGCTTAAATATTAGTAGCTAAAATCAATAAAGAATAGCTTTTTGTTATATTAGTTTGTTTGTGTGTGTGTTATATTCTATTAATTGGGAACAAGCTTTTCTCAGTTTAAGTTTATAATTTATTACTATATACTATTATGTTAACACAATTTTCATACCCATATGTGTTAATGTATGATACTTATATATACAATTATTTGTCACAGAATTTTTTGCCACAAAATGATGTGTATTAATATTTAATAACGATCAAATATTGAAGATAAAAACTAGTATAATATTACTTTTTTTATTTGCATAGTTATTATAAATCCTAACTAAACAAAAAATCATATATTATTTAGTATAAATAATGATTAATATACAGTGTTTATAAAGAATATGAGTTTACTAATATTATAAAACTTGGAAATGAATTATCAAAATTTTACATAATTTGTGAATTTCTCTCTAAGGTGTATAATTCCTAACATACAAAAATTATCATATTCAACATTGAAATATCCTATTACACATTTTAATGAAGGTATATTATATCTATATATAAATAGATGTTTGAGTTAATATAATATTTCAATACTATATTGACTTTTTCTATAGTTTTTATATACTTAATCATTTTTATAGTATAATTTTTGGAGATTTCAAAAACTTTATTTTATTGATTTCATATTTTTTAGAGTAAAAATGAAATTTCTTAATTTGTTTCATCTTTTTTTCTTAAAGAAATGAACTTATTATACACACAATTTACAAATTTTCAATTTTCAATATTTAAGTGTAATCCTTAATATTGATTTACATAGTTAAATATGTCATTTTGATCAAAAGATAGTTTATGAATAATGTATAAATCAAAATTTATTTTCCACAGATCAACAAATTTTGAGGCAAAGTGTACGAAAGTTCGTAGAGGCGGTAAAATACAACTTTATTAAAATTGCTACAACAATTTTATTATGAATAAATTTATATAAATTACCTTTGTAATACACAAATAAAATATACAATATATAATATGTAACTTATAAAAAGTTAATCATCTTTACTCTAGCTATATTATAAACTGAATTATCTTTATCATATATATATATATATATATATATAAATGCATACTAATCTCTTTAGTTATTGTTAACAAATAAATTTGTAATTAGGAAATTTTGCCTAATGTAAGAAATATTGAAGAAGAAGGGATAATTCCTTCATATTTAATCAACTCGTTATTTATTCAAGGTAAATTATTTCATATATTGAGAAAATAAACTTTAATAATTCAAAATAGAACAAGTGTGTATATACATATATTTATATATGTGTGTATATATGTATATGTAAGTGTATATATGTGTATATGTAAGTGTATATGTGTGTATATGTAAGTGTATATATGTGTATATGTGCGTGTAAATATATGTATATATCTGTATATATATATTTATATCTATATAGTTGTGTGTAAAAAACTTGTTTATTTATGGGCATCATTGAATTTTTTTAATATATGTGCCCTTGAATTAAATATTTAGTCAGGATAAATTCTAGATATGAACTTAAGGATTTATTTGTGTGTGAAAATTTATATATAGGAAATTCTATGGTGTGTATATAATTATAAGTACCTATATATTTTAATTTGTCTGTAGGATATATGGGTATTGAAATACCACAGGATTATGGTGGCTCAGAAATGACCTTTACTGACTCTCTCATTGTTATTGAGGAAATATCTCGCGTTGATCCTTCTGTTGCAGTTATGGTTGATGTTCATGTTAGCTATATATATATATATATATATGTATATATGCTTTGGAATCAATACACACTCTTAATCCATTGAATTTAAATATATACACGCATATAATCTATTTTATTTGAATATACACATACAATTTATTTGATTTAATTATATACACACATATAACTTATTTAATTTAAATTTCCACAAAATTTACTTTTGAATATACACACACTTGTTAATTTTTTTTTAATTTAAGTATACACACACAATTTATTTGATTAGAACACACTCATAAATCGATGTCTCATGGATTATGGTACAGCTCAACAAAAGGAAATATACCTACCCCAGCTCGCCCAAGGTTATAAATTAAGATTTTACACACTTAAACTCAATCAACTAAACACAGTATACAACAAACACTTATACACACACATCAACTTCCTCACTTAAGTATATTTATACACATTCTATACTCCAATTATCTAACTAAACATAAACATACACACACACACACACACAGTACATTTACAAACACAAAGTGATTTAACAAACACACATAAACCGATTTTACACACTCACTAGTATTATAAATACTAATAAAACAGATTTAATACACTACATCTAAATTCTTAATGCACACATATACATAAATTCAACACATACACACCAAATTTAAAACACACACACATAAACAGATTTGATATATATATATACACACTAATTTAGATTCAGTAGGCTCATTTTGCCTATCAGAAAGTAGTTCGGGTTCTGATGCATTTGCCTTAACTACAAAGGCAGAGAAACACAAAAATGGCTGGAAAATAAATGGTGTGCGTGTGTAAATATATTATAAATAATGTATGTGTGTGTGTGTGTAAATATATTATAAATAATGTATGTGTGTGTGTGTAAATATATTATCAATAATATGTATGTGTGTAAATATATTATAAATAATATATGTGTGTGTGTATAAATATATGGAATAGAATGATAGTGTATGTATGTAAATAAATAGAATTCAAATAGTGTGTGTTTGTGTAAATAAACAAGATTCAAACTGTGTGTGTAAACATATATAGGTACAAAACAATGGATTTCAAATTCACAAGAAGCTAGTATATTTATTGTTTTTGCTAATTCAAATTTTTTACAGGTCTAGATTGATATGTATGTGTGTATACAATGTTATATATATATATATATATGTATGTGTATATGTATTTATGTTTTAAGTGTTTAGTTGTATGTGTGGGTTCATGGTTTCAAATATAAGTTTAGATTTAAAATATTTCATATATTTCGTATGTGTAAGTATAATTTAGTTTTAAAATGTGTATATACACTAAAAAATTTTCAGCAATTTTTTTTTAAGTGTATTTTTACATATTTATTATATTATATCATATACATTATACACACACATTTACAAGCCTTTATTTATTTTTTAATGTGTAGAAACATAGAGGTATAACAGCCTTTATTATTGATGCTAGCTATCCAGGTGTTCAAGTTGGACAGAGCTACTCAAAATTGGGTATTAAATCATCGAGTACTTGTGAAGTAAAATTTGATAATGTTTTTGTAAGAAATTATATATAATACTTATATAATAATACACACACTCAATTTGTACTCAATACACACACAATACACATTACACACACACAATGCACACCTAACACACACAATACACACCTAACACACGCTCAATACACACTTAACAAACAATACACATTACACCCATAACAAAAACACAATGCACATACAATGCACAATACACACACAATACACAATACACACTAAATACACAATCCATACTCAACACACAATACACAATACACACTCAATACACAATCCATACTCAACACACAATCCATACTCAACACACAATACACAATACACACTCAATACACAATCCACAATACACACTCAATACAAAATACACACTCAACACACAATCCACAATACACACTCAATACACAATCAATACACACATTTATATATATATTTTAAACACACTCATCTGCACAATCATTCACACATACTCAACCACACACATATAAAGCATAAATAACATTGGTACACACTCTCACACAACTTCATATACATAATCACATACACACACGTATGCACACACTCACATACAAATACATACATTTACTCATATCACATTTGTGTACACACTCACATAAACACACTCATATTTACAAACAGCCACATACACACGCACTCATATATACAGACAGTTGCATACACATACTCATACAAACACACCCGTACACACACACTCATACACACACACTCATACACACATACTCATACACACACACTCATACACACATACTCATACACACACACCCATATATACACACAGTAAGAGAGGGTAAAATTAGTGTGGAGAAATATATAAAGAAACACTCAGTTTCTTAGAAAACAATTTACAAACACATAAAGGACTTGTACATATATATATATATATATAGTTAAATGAAAATACACACAAACACTATTGTATTAATATTTAAAATTGTAGATTCCACACACAAATTAAAATGAGCTACACACAGTAAAATCTTACACATATCCAACACTTTTATGAGTAGAGATTGAACATACACACACTATTTACTCATATTGAGAGTCTTTTACACACATACTCTTATATATACTAGAAATTTGACCATAAAACCATCCCACACAAATTCAGCATAATACACACACACTATTGCATTTATAAACATACATACACACAAACACACACTACTACATATATAAACACACACACACATTAATGCACATATAGATTCACAACACATCTCTGAATATTTAAACACACACAATCACACACCTATTTATAGTAAGTTTATATTCAAATTTCTCAATTTATGAGTTTTTTTAATATGTGTGTAAATAATTAATTCTTTGAAACATAATTTAAAATTTAAATGTGTGTATATATATGTGTTAAAGGTCCCAAATGAAAATGTTCTGGGGAATATTGGAGAAGGCTATAAAATTGCTATCAACTCACTTAATGAAGGGAGGATAGGTAATTATGTATTCTACACACACCTCCCGTTTATACTATTGTTTTGAATTATTTAGAAACTAGAGCACACACACACAAAACAAACTACCAAAAAACGTTTCACAAACACAAACACACACACACACACACACATACACGTAAACACACATACAGACACACACACACACATATATATACACACATACACGTATGACTTGCACGAATGCACTCATATTATAAACATAGGATACCCACCCACTCACACACATATATACTAGACCCACCCACCCACTCACATTTATATTACACCTATCCATGCACTCACATATATATACTATAAACACACACTACACACACGCACTACACAAACATTTATATATACACTATGCAAACATATATATATATATATATATATATATATATATATATATATACTATACATACATATAGATATATCCACTACATACATACACACACACATATATACTACACACATACACACACACATATATACTACACACATACACATACACACCCATATATAATACACACACACACATATATACTACACACATACACATACACACCCATATATA
>JADHZB010001817.1:0-57372 GCA_015657535.1 Nephromyces sp. MM_2019
ACACACATACCCAATCAACCCAACAACACACATACCCAATCAACCCGACAACACACACATCAGCTCACCAGAATATGTGGAATGCTTTGGCAAGCATCCACAAGTAGTAATGAACCATGTGTGTGTGTTAATTTTGCAACCTCCTTTATAGGGTTAATAACTCCCAAAACATTAGATATGTGATGTATAGCAACGAGCTTTGGCTTAAGAGTTAAGAGCAGCCTCTCTAGATGATCAATATCTATGCTTCCATCCATTTTCAGCTGAAGAATTTGAAAGAAGAGAAGGATTTGAATGCAAGTGAGGCTAGGGGAATATGAAGAAGCTGGAAGAGCTGAAAATACAAAAAAATGCCGGAAAAATAAAAGATTCTGGTGGTTTCTACTGCATGAATTCCGTGTGTTTGAAGGAGCAACTAGTAGCGCAATAAAAAGCATGAAAATACGTAATATATGCGTGTATTTTGCTTGTGCTAGGGGTGCGTGCGTGATTGTGTGTGTGTGTGTGTGTTTTTTTTTTTTTTTTTTTCTAATCTTATGTGTGTCTGCTAGTTTTGTTCATGATTGTGAATTTTTATGTGTGGGCAGTATTTCGTCGTGAATTCGCGTGTGTGCAGTTTTGAATTGGTGTACCTTGGTTTTGGATTCATGTCTGTGTGTGTGGTGTGTGTTAATCCGTGTGTGCGGAAAGATTATGGCTGTGAATCCATGTGTGTAAAAGTCCGAGACTCTAACTTCGCATGGGTGCTTTTCTTCGCTTTTAGGCGAGCCCATTTTTCTGCCTATGTCCATCATTTTTATACGAGGTTGTTAGCATATAACTCTACACTCGAATGCGTGTGTGTGCGTGAGGTGATTTGGCCAAATATATTGGTATTTCAGTCCTTTTTCTTTTATTTAGGATACTTTTTCATCTTATTTGCTATTTATCTTCTTCCGTTTGCAATAAATTTACTCTTCTCGCATTCTCACCAATTTATTTCATCTTTACTATGAATCCCGCCTCTCAACCATTCGTTTTTCATCCTCTCCCTTCACATTCTCCTCATATTTTGCTTCAAATTCTCATCTTTTTCTCGTATTCTTCAGCTTCTTCCAGTGCGATGTCTTCATTTTTCAGCTAATTTTGCTTGAAATTCCCTTTTAAAACCTCAAATTTCATGTTCATTGCTCAGATATAACATCCAAACTCCATAAAAGCAGAAAAAGCTCGTAAAAATACTACACACACACCCAAAACCCTATTAAATCCTCAAGCTCTCCTTTTTAACATGCTTCAACGCACACAAAAAAAGCTTAGAGCTACAAGAAATGACCTTTGCAAAGTGCAGAGAAGCATTTTTTCTCTTTGCTAACATCTGCCAAGGCACGAGGTTACTGTGATGCTCTGCTGGAGAAACAATAATCCGATCACCTGGAGATATGTTGGCTTCCCTGAGTGTAAGTACATTAAATTTATCATCATAAATTTAAGTGTTTTATAGCTATTTCCACAAAATAGAGAGGTGTTTACGCTCTGAAAATAAATGTGAAAATCTTGTTCTCATGGTCTATTAGTATATCTTTTTCTATTCACACACATGCACACACACATATACAAAGGCACACACACACATTCACCCACACATATACAAAGGCACACGCACACATTCACACACACAGTAGCTTTACCCCCAAGTATTCGCTACTAAGTTGAAGGCATCGGTAGCTCCAGAAGTAAACACTACTTCCTCAGAAAACTCTGCATTAATGAAATTTCGCAAAATTTCGCGAGATTCTTCTAATTCCTGTGAAGAAAGCAAAACTTCTCGTTTGAGAAGGTATGTACACCTATTTTGCGTTTTGTTTATGTGTGCGTGAAAAATGCTGGAAATTCACGCAAAGCTGGGATCTCAGGTCATCTAGGTCAACCTAATTATACTCTGTGTGTAAATCGTGTGTGTGTGCGTGAAAAAAATGTTGCAAATACAGAAAAATTTTGGGATCTCAGGCTGCCTAGGAGCTTATCCTAGTCATGCTGCTTCTGTTTGAATCTCGTGTGTGCGCATGAAAATGCAGGTAGGGCTGTGTGTGTCTAGATAATGCAGACCTAAGCAGAGTATTGCTATAATTTATCATCTACACTACATATAGGATATGAAATCATCAACCTTCCGGATCCATATAGCGGTTTATGCACACTTCAGCTATCAAAGGGTAAATCAACATTTTCAAATGTAAAAAACACTGTAAAACCACTTTTCTACTTTCCTTCCTCTATTAATCTCAAGTTGTGTTCTAATGCATTGGAAAAATCTCCTGTTTCACCTTCATGAAGCTATAAACTTTCTGCACACACTCTTCGTTCGCAAACTGAGTTTATCTACACAAAATCCACAGTATTACGCATTCCAATAACAAATTTGAAGAAAACTAGGATTCCACTGAGGCTTTCACAAGGAACAAATCCACGTCTGCCGATTTAGGATTTTAAAGTTTGTGTGTATATCGATTCAGTTGCTGCATATTTGCGTGTGCTGATTTAGGTGTTGCATGTTTGTAAGTGCTACTTCAGATTCTGCTTCTTTGGGTGTGTTCTCTCACGTTTATCCTAAACATGCAAAAGTCTTTCACGACACTCCCACATTCGATCAGTTTCACTAGATGTTTTCTCTTCAAATTATTCAAGACTTCACAATTTTATTCGTGAATCGTATAGCTTTTTCGCTTCATCTCACCTCCGTGGCCTTAAGGGCCATTTTGTGTGTTGCACGGTGGACGTTAGCACAGTACTTCGTATAGTAGTCTTCCATCGCCTGAGCACCAAAAAAGTTAATTTGACGCACTTTCATGCCTCGAGTTTGCCGCATTCCATGAGTGTACGTACACGGTATCTAAACTCTTCAATTCCGCTCTCGCTAGATGTACGCACACTTGCTGGAACACCACTTTGGTCGCTTCTCGTTGGAGTATATCCACAACCAATTTCGCTCTAGACTAGACAGCATTAAGAGCATAAAACTTCACATAGCGATACTGCAAGCTTGATCGAACTGAGATACTCATAAGCGCATACACACACACCAATTTCAACATTGCACCACGTTGACTTTCTTTCGGTATTTATGCCTCCAAAAAAATTCCCTTCAACTTAACTTACCTTTAAAACAGCCCAAGGCTTCTGTGAAGTAGCTGCGCTATCAAAGTAAACCTCTCCTTCTCCTCTTGCACCCTCGGCATTCCTTTCGTTTTTATCCTCTTTCCACACACTAGAAAAGAAAGGAAAATCTTTCCTGAAAGACTCGAAGTCTTTAAGGCAGCCTGAAACGCCCGTTATTCCCTCTGCTTCGCTGTTTTTACTACACAACTTCAGACTTTTTCGCTGAAATTCGAGATTTTTCCCATCAAAGTTATGCCGAGGAAAAGAAGGAGAGAATACAGATTTAGCACTTATACCTAGTTTAGAAGCAGCTCTACTTCTGCTACAGTTTACCGTCACATTCTGAAAAAAGCATTGATTCTCCTTAGAGGGAGGAAATAACAACGATTTTCTATGGCTTAATCGGCTGAAACTTTTTTTAGATAGCAAGCTGCTGAGCCTATCCGTAGAAGACAGTGGAGCATACAACAAGCGGGTAAGAGATGGTGGAGCACACGAGAAGCTTCCCAATCTATCGGTAGAATATGTCGATTCACGCACCAAGAGTAGAGGTGAATGAGTAGGAGATGGAGATTCAACAGAAAACATGGGCTCCTTCATCTTCAGACCATGATGCCTACTTAGTAAAGCAAGTCCCCCACAATGGGGAAGTCTTGTGTGTCCGCAGCATATAGATATGTCGACTGGGCTTCGCTTGCTTGAAGCGTTTGTGATTACTTCATGAGGGCTTGGTATTTCAGGTGGAGCACACACTGCAGTGAGATAATTGTGCAGATTCCTGATGGGGAACTTTGGAAAATCTTCAAAAGAAACAGAAGAAGTATATACAGCAGACCCAAGGCTAGCCTGATTCTTCCAAACAAGTAAAAGCTGCATGAAAAGCAGCAACACACAAGCTGGGAGCGAGAGAGAAGCCATATCAATCGACTGAAAGGACTAAAAAAGATGAAAAAAGGGCAGAATAGGAGAAAAAAGAAAATGAAGGCGAAAAAAAAAACTAGAGATTTAGCATGAAGATGAAATATAATGCAGGTAGGGATGTAACTGTAGCATATATAAAGCTGCAAAAATTCATACGGATTAAGCATGGTAGAAACTTTTTAAAAACTACTAATGAAGCGAACAAAAAGCAGCTGCTCAAATACATAGGCAAAACTGTGTAGTATCGTCTAAACAACGCTTTTTATGCCTAGTTGATGGCCACTATTCATCATGTAATACTAATAAATTGAAGGGGCTAATTCACGCTGAAAACCACAGCTTAAAGCAGTTTCCTTAAAGATTGAAAAGTAATGAAGGGTGAAGTCTCAAAAAAAAAAGCGGATTTCTCTCACTGGAGTTACAAACCTTAGCATGGCATAGCCCTCCCAAAGCTCAATGTAAATTGGTAAAATCTTGGGATATCGAAAAGGGTACAAAAATATGGAGATTATTGCCAATTTTATAAATCATTTCTTACAAAAAAAAAGGCATAAATGTAACGAGCAACAAGAACAGCAGTATCAAATCTAATGACAAAGAATACTTTTTTAGTCTTTTTTTCCTTCTTCCTTGACAAAAAAAATCATATTTAAAAAAAAAAGGCAAACTGCAGGCATGTATGGAAACTTAAACCCTAAACCTTGAAAAAAAAAAGAAAGAAAACTGCAGATATTTACATAGAAGATTTTTTCTATGTTTCTAGAAGATTTTCAAACTTGCACACGGAGAAGCCCAAAAAATACTTCACTTTCACCATCTTCAAAATCACGTACAATGAAAAGCAAAAAGTCCTCCAACATCAACTGTTTCAAAGTTACGCACAAGTATTATACAGCTGAATAAAGTGCTCGAGCTGTGGCAGAGCCAAAAGAAGCTTTCTGCGTATTCATGTAACTTTTACTACCGAATTAACGCTGAATCACACTTTCGTATGATAAACCTGCATAGTGATACCATCTAAAACCCCACAATTTAGTACCAGGGAGTAGTAGCTGCATCCTAAAAATGAAGATGAAACAAAAACGAGCATTTAATGCTCAATTTCATGTCATTGTAAGCGTATTGAGCAAGTAAAGTAGCTTCTTCTAGACCCGGCGTTTGTGTGACTAGCCTCAATCATCCTGTTAGAGCAGGCGAGAAAGAAAATAGCCGCGTTTCACAGCCGCCGCCACAATTCTTAATTGTAGAACAAACCACAAAAGAGAGAATCTCCGTCGAAACTTGTTTCAGATAATATGCAAGAAGACTTCACAATCGTACCATATGCGACTACACCAACAACTTACAAGTCCAGCAGAGAAGCACTCCTGCCTAAAGAATGATGTTACTCGGGTCGCCAAATTATTCATGGTTTTCTGGACCTTTCTATCATTGTAGTTGCAGAAAATTATTCGTCGCAACGCATCGGAATATATATTGATATCCTCAACATTTAAACGCGTATGCATCAATTTTCAGTTAGCATTTTGACTTCATTATGTGTAAGCTACGTAAAACGCCGGGTATCAGAGCCTCATTTGTTACATGACATTTCAAGCTGAAGAGCCACATGTTCTCATTTCTAAGATATTATCCTGGAAGGAAAACACGAAATTACGACTGCTGCAAAAAACAAACTGAGGAAATCATCCTTGCTATTTTGAGATTCCAAGTTAGCCGTTTGTTTCTATTCAAATATCAAGGGAAACGAAATGGCAGCAGCAGAATGAGCCGGCCACAAGATACATTACGATTGAGGATGTCACGCATATATCCATTATCTCAAAGGGTATCTAATTGTGAATGTCTTCATTTTTTGGTAGCGAAAAGAACTAATTTGTTTTAATGGCGAAACATTCGGAAGTTTGCAACAAAAATGATTCTTCCTCTTGCTTCTACAATAAAACTCAAGACTCAAGCGCGTTGCGAAGTGTCATGGTTTTTACTTGAGGCTGCGCTCTTTAAAAAGCCAGATTTTGAGGCGTATTTTTCACACATGCTATCAAGAAATGAACTTAGCCGTAGTTGGTACCCAAGAATTTCTCGGTATAGCGCAACTCTCTTGCTTGAATTAGGCGTCGTTTGAAAAGTCAGAGCTGCACTATTTTTTATCAACGATAAAGCGTCTAATATAAGGAGAAGAACAATAAAACCGTTCAAAACTAGCGGCTCACATTGTAAAACTAACAATGTGCATAGAAAGGGGAAATTGCAGGCTTTCCGGATAAATTGCTCATGCCGAAAAGAATATGGAAATACCCTTGTACGTGTGATTACCTTGCTAAGCGTCTTTATATGAGGAAACAGTCCATGCAGCAGACGCCCATGAGAATAACCTTGCCCTTAGCGATACTTGTAGGAGAGGAAGAAAGAACAATCCATCATCTTAATGCACTGCAAATGGCCCCACATAATTTTAAAAAAATGGTATCAGCTTACCTACTCCTTCATCACATATATCTTCTTGCCATTAGTAAACCTATATCAAAGGGCTATTCTGCCTTCATATTAAGAAAATCGTGGTCTTTCAACCAGCAGTCTAGTCTATATTTATATTTTATCTACTAAGTAAAAATATAAACTTAAATTTTTTACCAGAGGTTGCTTTGTGTTGGAAAATTATTCCGCCCTCAGCCAACTAATAACTTCAGGAACTTCAGAAAGAGGAGCCATTGTATATATGGGAGGCCTCAACGTATGAAAAAAATAAAGAGCGATTACGTTAAAGCATCAAGAGAGCATACGTGCGTCAGTAACTGTCAACGTCAAAATGACGAACTATGAATTACGCCTCAGAATTTCAATTTAAAGAGGGTAAAGTACTGTCAAAAGGTCTGATAAAATAGCTAACAAAAATAATTTACAAGTATTTGGGCCTTTTCCAAAACATGTTTTTTTTTTAGTGAGTCAGCTTTTATTACCAATTTAGACGTCATATATTTATAATCTCACGATTAACCGGAGCATCCTCAGATACGCCAGAACAATTCACCAAATGTAAGTATAATGCCATGATTGAAAAGTTTACTGGCAGAAAATTAGTTCCACAGAAAATATACAGGTACTCGCTGAAGGACTGGTAAGAATCCAGAAATTTAAAGAATTAAAACGAAATAATTGGTGATTTCAGCGTCTGAAAAAAGGGAAAACATCGTGGAGTATTAAATTTTGAAAGAGGCGTGATAATTCATGAATTTTTGCAACAAAAAATACATCACCCAAGTAAAATAACGAATCCATGTTATTTAACGAGTAAAGTAAACATATTGGCTTCATAAAAGTATAGGCGGCAGTTTTTTTTTTCAGCGACCATCCTGTATATTAAACTAGTTTTAGCAATCAAAATTTTCATTGGCACTAATATTTGTGGGGGTTGGGCTCTATTGTATGTTGTCATCATACACGAAGGCTGTAAAGAGAGAATAAACAAAGTTTAATAAACATGCAACGATGCAGTAGAAATTTATGATATTTGGGTTTTATTAGCTGTAACAATATCCGTATACTGGGTACCCAAATAAACTTTTTTAAAAGGTTAACTTAAGAACTTCGTATGCGAACTTCTTTGGAAGCCTTCTTTTTTGTAGGCACTATCGTCAAGCCTCTGGGATTTTCCGATTTAGCCTAAAAAGAGCTTTTCATAATTACAGTAGCGCCTGTGCTTAAATCATCTTCTTGACTGTGGTGTGGGATTGTGTTTTTTAGAAACATATAAACCTGCCTCGGTAGAAGCAGGACCGAAATATGGTGCTATCCGGCTTTAAATCCACAAAAAATTTGTTTAGTTGCTTGGTCCATGTATTGTACAAGCTATTAAAAAAACATTGCTTTTTATAGATAAGTATGCATCTCAGATCGGCTTCCTGGCAGTTTTCTATGCTTTAGCCCTTTTCTGCTTCCTAAGTTAGCACATCATTGTGCTAACGGTTTTGGGCACACTCCGAAAGCTGCATCACGTGAGTAAACGGCCTCAGCTGGCTGTTTTGCAGTTTTGTAGCACCTGCCTCGTTTTTTTCGGGGTTCGTTTTAGTAAATTTTTGTGCAAAAAACCTGGATTAAACCTATTTCACTAGTATATGCCCCAAAGAGAGCAAAATAGTATTTAATACAAATTTTTCACTTGTTTGCAAATTTGAATTGGCACTGTTATAACCACGCCCGATGCATTTTTCCTGGTAAACCTCACGTAATCAGCCTCGACCGGCTTCTCATTTTGTAGCGTGAAGCTGCTTAACTGCCATTTTCGAGGCCAGATTTCTCGTTTTTGTGCCGAAATTCTTTTGCAGGGAGACAACGCCGCAAGGTAAATATGTGGGTATCGCTGGCTTTTTATTGTCGCTTAGGATTTTTGATTTCTTCCTGTATTCGATTTTTTCGTTTAGCTTTAGACACTCTCTTGATCTCGCCGATTCTACGGTAGATAATTGAACTTTTTACTGAATTTCTACATAACGCGCAGATTTTGGCGTTTATGAGACTTTGAATCTTTGTGTTAAGTTACCCCCATTTCGCTGATTAGTGATCGGTTTACTCCTAAGCTCTCTATGGCGAAGCATGATATCCCGTAGAGGCGTAGACTAGGCGGCACTGCGGGTTGCAACAAACAAAAATTGAAGTTCAATCAGCTAGGCGCGTTGCTTTAGCAACCAATTACCTGGCAGAAAAAAGCCTTCCCGAAGAAGATTGGAGAAAGCGGCTAACTTACGTTTCTAGCTCGTTTTGCAGGAGTCGCATCACCTTATCGCTTTACTTGATTTGTAACTTCACCGTTTTGTTTCCTGGTACCGCCGGGCTTCTTCGTACGCTATGTGGCCCGCCCTATGTGATGCGTGGTTCAAGAACTTCATTTATTATTCCGACGCTGTTTTTTACCTTAGGAGTTAAGCGCTGCTCATCCTGCTGCTTACGAGGAGCTACAAGAAAAACTTGCAGCGCCACTTTTTTAAATTCTCGCTGCTTGGCCGCTGATAGCGCGTAATCTTAGACCTCGTGGTGTGCCGCCTTTGCGGAAAGGGTGTAGCAAAAGTCGTGGTTGGATTTACACTGCTTCCAGTAATTCTCGTATGCAGTTGCTTTGATGTGAAATTTTGTTAATTGGTGGTAGTCACTTCGGTTGTGCGCATTAATCAGTTCACGTGGCCATGCTGCCGAAAGAAGCTCCCCCCCATCTGAAGCACCCTATCTTTAGGCAGTTGAATATTGAAGATAAGGTGTACAGAGTTCCGAAAGACTCAATATTTCGTAGCGAAGCGGCGGTGGATGCCGTTATGGAATCTTCCAGCCGGGCACATCGTGGAACCCGCAAGTTTGGTACCCCCATTGAAGGTAGTGATGCAGACCCAAAAATGGAAGAGATACTGAAGAGTAACCAAGTCTTCTATGACGAATCGGCTTCCTGCTTTGTGCATGAAATGATTGTTCCACGTGTACTTTGTAACAGAAGTGGATTGCAGAACGGAAGGATAAAGAAGGAATTAGAGAGATCTTTCGAACTAGCGGAGATCAAAATTAGTTCAGAGAGTGACGGGTTTGCAACTGCCGGCTACCTCTATGGCATAGAGCCCTTAGAGGATGATGAAGTAATTATTTCAGTCTTTGCTAATGACTGGGAGCGTGTTATCGAGGCCCAGAGCAGCATAAGGGATTTAATTGGCGATACAAGGAAAAAAATAGCGTTTACTCATTTCTTTTGCATACCTCTGCTAGACCCGAGCTTTGCATCTCGTGTAGAGCAATTCAAAAAGCTTGTACTATCTCGCGAACGAGCGTCTATCGAAAATAAGAAGATGGAACAAGCTTCTGAGGAAGATGGGCCACCAGAAGAGGATTCCTTGAATTCGAGCTGGTTCTCACCCCCGAATGCGCTACATTTCACTCTGGTGTTGCTGCGTCTAGTTTCCAAGAGGGAGCTGAAAAAGTGTATTTATTCTGTTATCCCGGCTGCTTCACGAAAGATTTACGATCATGTGGGGACGCATACATTACTCGTTAGACTTCGCGGTGTCTATGTGTTTACGGACGATCCACGTCAGGCGTCAGTTCTTTTTACTGTGCCTGCTGCAGAAAAATCGGGCAGCAGCAATGACTCACTTAAAACCAAAAAGGGGGGTTCCTATGCAGGTAATTCAAAGCCTCAACATATCAAAGATTGCGCCGATAAACTTTCCAGAAGCCCCTCAGAGCGTGCACTATCCTCGGGACAGCAAGAGTGCCCCAGCCAGGATAACAGCGGAGGCAAGACTCAGATTTTATATACTATTATTAGTTGCTTGATCGAATGCTTGAAGACTGCGGATTTGATAACGGATGAAGAATTGCATTCACAGCGATTGCTGGATTCAAGCGGAATGAAGGTGGAGTCAAAAATTCATGCCACTATTATACACGCAAAGTACGCACAGCCAAACAATGAAGTGGACATCACCACTGGGAAGAAGCCAGCAGGTGTAAAGCAGTTTGATGCCACGAAAATTCTGGAGCTTTTCAGGAACTTCGATTTTGGGGAGATAAAGATGGAAGAGATCCATCTGAGTGAAAGGCAGGGTCTCGGTGAAACGGTGCGCATGGCCCTTCGGTATGAATGTGATGAAAGCCAACCCTTCAAGTACAAATGCTTAAAAAAGATAAACCTTCCTTAAAATGGTAGTGAATATTTTCAGCCAAAATGCAGAGAAAAGATGCAAAATGAGTACATTAGTGAATGGGATCCGGCGGCTTGCATAATCCTTAACTTTCCTCTTGAGTACTACCCAGGAGTTTTCGTCAGAAACTGCAGTTTAAGGAATGTTCTAATGCATTCTTTATGGATTAACGCCGGGTATCAGGTTGCCATCTAAAGAAGCTACTTGTTGGCTTTGGCACGATCATTGAGCATATTTCATATGGAATGCACTATTATACAGCCCTTCATGATTTTCCTCTCTATAGTTTCACTATTAATCTTTAAAAAAGCTTATATCTAAAATAGCGATACAATATTTATCGATACTTCCTCGACTGCTCTGAGTCTCGTAGAAAATTACTCGAACATCAGTTTCGACCAGAAATTCACATTGAAGCCATGTAATGGGCCACTACCCCCATGTGGACGAATATAGTAAATTCCCATTTGTTTGTTTCACCACCACCGCAGTGGGGCATTTGTATAATAACCAAAACGAGAATTGCACAAACTTCTTATCGAAAAGCGTACTTATGGCGCTCTTCAGTACGCTGATATGCCGATCCAGCTGGAGCCCAAATACAGTTTTGTAGCGCTTTAAAAAACTTCTTTCATGTATATTTCACCTATTTACAACGATATTGCACGAAGCTCCCATGCAGGGAATATCAGGGAGATGTCTGTGCGGTTATACGTGCTTATCAAAAAATTTATTTGATGCTCAGGGGGGATTAACTGCTTTGTGAGGCATTTTTGCAAATTTTTTGCTTAGATTACCTTCTCAGTTGTTCTTTTTTACCTAAACAAACTTGGCTGTTTTTTGGTACTTACCACATGCTTTGCTTCCTCCTTAAAATAATAATAATTTCTCACACTACCATATAAGGGTCGAAAGCGAACCTCATCTACGCCGATTAGTTCTGGCAATTTAGAAAAATTGTGCAGGCTTCATGCCAGTAAATTTGCACAATCAGGAAAGCAGGGGAGAACATAGGGGAATTTCACCGTGAACAAATAGTTGCTCATATATTGCTTGTCGAACCAATAAACCATAAGGACCTGCAGCTCTGGAAGGAACGTATTATGCATGCATAAATTTATAGGTGCCTGTAATTTGACTTATACGTTTAAAGAACACGATATGTGTTTTGAAGTCATGCACTACGTTATATTCGCCGCCTTCGTATTGCGTGTATATGTGTTTTTCTGAGTATAACAAAAGGAATCAAAAATTTCTTGGTCTTGTATACAAGCTGTCTAGTATTTTTTGTGGTATATTTTACGTGTAATCGCTTTAAAGCACTTAAACGCGCTATGTGAGTCAGCTTCATCGTAGTAGGCGCTCACTTCAGAATGCATCGCAGGGGCGGCGGAAGATGATAAGTCTAATATTCACATGCCACTCTTGTTTCCTTTATTTTACAATTCGAGCTAGTCAGCTCAGTCTACACTGCATTATGCGGTCAATTGGAATGGTTACACTCATGAGACCCACTGCGGGGCATCACAAAAACATTTTGAGGGAATTCTGCAAGAATTTACGCTTCAAGTAACCCTGAAGGCGCGTTTGATGGAATTCACTCAACTAAGCTAGCATGCGGAGAAGGTAGAAATTAGTGTGGGAGCGCATTAAGCTAACTAGCAGACAGCAACTCTGCCCTTAAATTACAAGCAGATGGATTGATAGTGGAAGTTTGAAATTGACTGCTAGTCAGTATTGCGGCTGCTAAAACATACCACCCGCAGACTGAAAGATAAGATCAGATTTGAGGCACGCAGGTGTAGGAAAAGAGTTCAAAGCAGCGGATATCTTCCTAACCGTTCAGGCATTAAGATAGTAACGAAGTACAGGTGATTTAAGCCGCGATAATTGGGCAGAAGACAGGAAAATTATCCGCGATGCCTCAGTATCAACTGCCAAGAATGTTCATGGTATAAGCCTGAAGCGAGAAAAGTGTAGCGGAAAATTATTGATGGAATTAATGCATTGAATGCTAATAATAAAAAATGATACTCAACGGCTCAATAAATCTAGGCCCCGCATCTATCATGACTTAGCCATCAATATTTCACCCCGTAGATAGTATGACTAGCAAATACCAAAGCTGCGTTATTGCGAAGTAATAATGGTGAAGGTGGGGGAGACACACGAATTCTGCAGCTCATCAAAAGTATCCCAATCCCCGCGCTAGTCAGTTCTTTATGTGGAAAATCCTCAAGGCTCACTTGCATAGAGAGAAGCTACAACCGGCAAAACAACCATTTTATTTAAATCAAACAAACGGATATTCGGCCAGTTGCAAGTATCTCGGTTTCCAGAAGGACCTTTTCAAGGGTCGTTTAGAGTATTGCCCATCAAGCGCCCGGAAAGCATATAGTGTAATAAATTCCCCGAATAAGTCTCTACGAATGACTTCTCGTATATTTCTCGGTCATGCATAAGCTCAACATACACTAGATACATCCCATACTGCCGGAGCAATATAAAGGGTTACCATTGTAAATTCACTTTGAAAAATACGCAAAAAATTGATAATTACTGTATTCGCGAAGATTGAAATTTTGCATTTTCGCTTGAGGAAATGACAAAAAATTAGTGGCTGTACAGGTCACACACAAATTCTGACAAAATTAACTCCCAAGACTCAGTACTCTTAGTATGATAACCTTCAATCCAAAAACAAAACTAGATTTTAAAAGTCCGCAGGATTCTTCATGAACTTGAGCAAGCAACTTTTGCTCCCTTTTGAGTATAAAACTCCGAAGAGCCAAGGCAAAATTTTTTCTTGCAAAATAGTTTTTCTTATGCATCCTGTGTACTGGACGAAAATATGGTGTCTGAATTTTCTAAACAAAATCCTTCCCGGATACACGGCACAAACGCTTACTCCTCGCGTCGCTTACTGCCGTAAATAAAAAATCTAGTGTCGTCAACTTTCTAAAGCCTAGGATAACTAGTAAAGTAATTCACAGCTCTATTGCTTGTAGTAAATACTTCTAGACACATGTTAAACGCAACCAAAAATATCTGCAGAATAAAAGAAAGAAACAGGCAGTTATTCGGATTCTGAAAGCGCTTTTTCACTACAAGAACTATGGGTAAATGACTGCCGCAAGCATTGAAAGCTACTGAACTCCAATTTCTGTGGCACCTACTTTTTCATCAGAAAAGCATTGTTGCCTCAATTTAAGCTCAAAATAAATCAACCTCTTTCGATACTTTAACTTCTTGCTCTCTCTTGGCTCTTATAAATAATCTTGACGTAGAGTGTGTGAACGACACCGCGATAAGTAGGCCAGTAATAATGAGCTGGATCACTGCTGTTTCGTCGCCCCAACCTATAGATACCGCTTTAATAGTAGCAGACGCACCGAAAAAAATTCACGGTACTATGGGTTAACAATGCCAAGGCAGTGCAAACTAGCCACTGATACTTTGCACGCACAAACATTGAAAAATCAAGCGAAACAAAATGTTTGCCAAAATCTAACTGAGTGCAACAGACAGAAAAACACACTCTGCTCCAAAAAAGTTTTAAAAATTAGAGGATAGCACCACTTTTAAACTTATTGTATCACGGGTTTTATAGACATTATGCAGGAACCTGTAGCCGCTAATCAGTATTGAGCTGAAAAATCCGCAAAATAAGAATCAGCGCTCATTGTAAAGAATCAGCGCTCATTGTGTAAGAAACTCTATGCAGAATAATAGTAGATTTACACCCAACTTTCTTCTCCAAATCGCAAATTTCATCAACTGAAGAAAAACATCAATAGCTCTGCTGCTACAAGCAAAAGCTAAAAAGTTGAAAAAGACATCGCACCCTCCACAAAAAATCGCGCAAATATTACATCACAACAAGCAGCGTTCAGTACTGTCTTTACCGGGACTTCAAGAAAGAACCAAATACACATGATACGAACAACATAAAATATTCCTTTCGGCTAAAATTAGATAAATTTCTAAATGATTTTATTTGGTTAGTAAAGCTATATATAGTGACACACTAGTTAGAAGCCTGGAATCCAATTTCTTAACCAAAAAAAATCATACACACATGTCTAACCTTGGTATATCTACGCAAGCTTAAGGCTTGGTTTGATTATCCGGTATTTATAGAATATTTTGAAAAAAAAATGAAGAGGGAAACTACATTTCATACAATGCTTAGCCTTAAATGCGATTCAGCTGTCAAACACACTTTTATTAGCCATTCAAAGCACTAATTTCAGCACCAAACCGGTTCAACAAAGCTAGCTGGAGGCACTAGGAGGAATGCATAAAGTATCGGTAAGCGAGAATATCCTTGCAGTTTGTTTTATGACTTTTCTAGCCCCCTAGAAAGTAACTGCTGCTTTTTTTTATTTTTTGGCCTAATTCATCCTTACGCTGTATAATAAACTCAAAAAAGACACACAAGCGAAGCAATGCGTACGAGAAAATTAGAACCATTTCATGTTCTAGAGGAATTAATCGGGAATATCAAAATACTAAAACAAAAAGCAGCACAAAATCGCAATTAATAATATCATAACTCTACAGCGATATATCTAAATTATACTTCATTCTCATATTTTTTGCAGTTCGCCTACCTGAGAAAAACAATATCGGTGTGCCCTTAACGTACACATCAAAATATACGATAACAGTGAGACACAGCTGAAAAACAATCAAGAAAACAAGAGTTTCTTCAAGTCTAAAAGACTGCGCTGAGAGATTCATTAAAAAGGAATCTGGCAAGTTCATCAAATTTTAAAACCAAAAGAAACTGCAGCTCACAAAAAAACACTGCAATACGCAACGCAGCGTGACAGTAAGTATTACTCAGCAATCCGGCTGAAATTCTTAAGTCATTACTCTCATTCAGTTGCACCGAAATGCCAATTTTTTTACTTTATAGAATAATAGCTTTCAACTGGTGTAAAAAGTTGAAAAAAGACAAAAAATTCTCTTAAGCTTCTAGTACTGTTTCATCTTATACTGCTTTACTGTTTTGCTACAGAAGTTTAACGCATCAAAAACAGCTAAGCTCTCAAAAAGTGAAGAAATTTTTTCTCAAAACTCAGAATCTACACCGCAAGCTATTAATTCCCTTCAAAAACTACAAAGTGGCTTTTGCTGCCACAATTCGCACACGAAGAGGCTACAAAAAAAATGATGAAAAGCTGGTGATTCATCTTAAAATTCAGCAGAAATCCTTCAACATATAATCACACAATGAAAGCCACGTAGAATAAGTTTTTTAACTCTTTAAGTAGATCCTCTAAAACTTTTAATATAGATAATATCTGACTGTTCTACACTGTCTTTGGTCTTTAAACTTTGATAAATATACAAAAAAGATGGAATGAATTTATTAGTTGCAAGCTACCAAGCCATAAACCCCCAAACCCGGGACAAACCCCTAAACCCGGGAAAAACCCCAAGCCAGCAACACACGATACACGCACTACATTGAAAAACAGAGCAAAATTCCACTTTGCAAAAAATTAAAACAAAATTTCTGGCGAAATCTTAGCATTCTCTTTTTCCCTTCTTGCTTTATATATATATTAAGTAAACTCTCTGTACCTACACCCGTAGAGGTTTCGACGAAAACCAAACGTTTCTTTGTAAAATTTTTTCAAAATAAATATTATTGATATCTTCGTTATTTTAATATTTTAATATACTAAATATATGTAATAGGTATGATAAAATAGCTAGTCTCCAGCAATAGAACCGTTTTTATGCAAAAAAAGAAAGGAAAGCTAAACCGCCAGAATCTAAATTAGACCTTGATTTTTGAAGCTTTCTCGTCCGGGAAATCGCATGTGTTTTATTAAACTCTTTTCTGGCTTTTTATTACTACAGATATTTCAACCAAATTCGCAACAGCTTGGCAAAATTTCCCTAAAACTATGCTACCGTAAGAATAAATACTACTCTAGCGAGTATTCGAGGCGAAAAATCATTAAAATAAGAGAATTTCTTCGCATTCCGCCCATTTGAGATTGTGTGTAACGAGAAAAAGAAGATGCGGTCAACCATGGGGTGCTGCGAAATACCCCGTAGTTTTTAAGGGGGGAAAAAAGAAGCTGCCACTGCAGGCAATTTTAAGCTTCTGTAATCATGCCATGGCAAACAACTACTTCTTTCTATGAAATACAATCTGCAGCATGAAAAGACACAAAAAAATTTACTAAACTCATAAACATTAAAGAGTCGCGAAAAAGTTTGGAAAAAACACGTATTATCACTCACTTTAAATCATCAACTAGCAAATACATTGTAAATCGGGCAAGTAAAAGTGCATCATATATATTTAGTAAAGAAAAATGCCTTTAACTTAAACTTACATGAATTGCTATCAAGAACCAGTAAAAGATAATCGTTACTTGAATCGGCGATCCGGAGAAAAAAGCAGGAATTATAAAACCACTGATTAGTCGAAAAAATGTGCTGCAGAAACGTCAAAATGTGGGAAAAAGCAAAATCTGCTAATATAGGCTTGTATAGGAAGGGACACCAGAATGAAAGCAAGATTCTGCAAAAATTATAGCAATACCTGCTGATATATCAACTCCTAAAACATCCTTATTAACACAAATTTTCTCATATTTTCCTCGAAAATCTCTTAAAATTTTGATAAAATCAAAGAGAATGTATTGATAAATGTATCTGGTTTTGCACTTGTGGCGCAACGACATCAATTCTCAAGCATGAAATCCCTAGTGATTGATAGTATTAAAATCAAGCGCATTCTGAATTCTTCCTGATCAGCAGTTTAGTCAAATTCAATTTTATTCTGGAGCATTTTTATGAGTATGATTAAAAAATTCCCATTTTACGTGTTTTTAATATACATATATATGTTCATATATAAGTCAGGGAGAAAGCAAAAAGCCTATTAAAACGTTGAGATCAATCGTCGGTCAAGTTATGGATTGATATTAGTCAAAAATTAATGAATTTTTCTATTACTCCATTAGCGATATAATACAAATTTGAAGCCGCAATACGTCTTAATAAAAGACATAAAGAAGTTAACCAGAAATGAAGCACTAGCTCTCAAGCTATTGAGATGAGATTGCGATATATTAACCATCCAAAACTTGCTTATGGGAATGCATTTATGAATCATCACCATGTAGTTAAAGCAGGCAATCTTATAGTCCTATGACACAATATTAGAAAAGGTTAATTGTGGCAAAATTAAACCAACGCTTATGCTTTTAGGAAGAAAGCACTAGCAATACGCTAATTCTAATCTTGGTCAACACGTCGTCACTAGCTTAAAAAATACTCTCTCGGTCCCGCAGCATCGTCATCAAATATATGCTTCAGTCGTGGATAGAGCACTAGGCACACCTTCTGGTTAGAGCATTGCACAAGCATTTCAAGAAACGCACAAAGATATTTTGAGGCATAAAAAAGTGTTTGTTGCCTTTCTTGAAATATTTGTGCAACGCTCTAAAATATAAACCCTAAACAAGCCTAAACCACAAACCCTAATCAAGCCTAGACCCTAACTCACATAAGTAGGTCAAATCCTACATCCGAAGTTTCCTGGTACCAATAGTAGTTATTTATTCCCTTTATAAATGTACCAGTAAAGCAAGCCACAGATGCAAACTCCGCTAGAATAATATTAGATACCGAACACAGCCAAAACCATCCAGAGCTGATAAAAACGAGATAAAATTAAAGCTCCAAATAGTTGAAGATACAAAATTGAAAACTTTTTTCTTCTCCTTGAATTGCTATTATATTCATTTATTAATTTTATAGAATGAATTACTATACCCCTTCATAATAATCATTTTATTTAAAGAAAAAAAAGTGCATGCAGTGACGACATTAGTTTTTAACCAAAAAAAATTCAAAAGATTGAAGTAAATTGAACGTGCATTTCATCCAAACTATAAGATAATCGTGGCCTTAAATAAAAAGTACTTAGGCACTCAATACACCATTTAATATAGTATATTTTGAGCACTTATCACTGTTTTTAAAGCCCTCATCGGTGCAGCAAATACTGGTAATTATGGCTATCAGATGCTCATATTATATGCAATACTTCAAAGAAAGCAAAAAATCTACTGAAAGTTCTGCTAAATTTCAAAAAGTTGCCTTCTGTAACCGCAATAGCAAGAAGAAAGTGCGAATTCAGGTAGATGTTCTACGTTGGTACTGCCTCAATTGCATGTACTGGAGTCGGAGATAATGCTAATTTTTTTAATTTACCAGAAAGCTGCTTGTACTTTGTATGTTCACTGATTTACTCTGAAAAAATAAAAATCGCATAAACGGAGGCATTAAAGGTAATTTCGCTACACGATCCTTCTTATAACCATGAAAAGGTACAGACAAGTTGGAGGGCCAAAATTCTCTACGATAAAAATTATATCCGAAAGAGGCTTTAAAAAAGAAAAAGAGACTTGTCGCGTCTTTACCTTACCTTACAACATAAACACCACAGTAAGCGAGCAATTGGTAGTAGCCAAATATAATCAACAAGACGGCTCCACAGCAAGCCAATATAAGCTGAGTTTCGACTTTTGATACGTATTCTTCGTTTACGCTCAAAAAATCGACAAAAAAGAGCTTAAAGTACTCCAAAAGGTTAGAATTGCTCATAGGCTCCATCTTTTTTCCATTTTCCATTACAAAATGCAGGAATCGCGCCATAGCCTAGATTAAATTCAGAAAAACTTCAAATTTTGGAGTTTTTAGGGACTCATATTGTACATTTTGGCAGCAATCTCATCAATAAAAGTTTTCCTTCAAGAAAATTAGCGCAGTGGCTATAAATCGCATAAAGTCCTTATATTAAATTAGAAAAAATAACATTCCAAGCATCAAAATGATTAGGGAAGTCATTAAATTATGAAAACTTTCTACCAAAGGTAACACAACTTCATCCGTATCAGTGTACCCGTATGAAAGACACAGGAAGTTTTAGAGCTGCGAATACGCTCTCCCCTTTTACATTTTGTTTCTCCTATCTCAACAGCAGTAGTCCAATAGTATCGCTCTGGCGCTCTTGAGATGAAGAACAAGCCAAATTTCTGATTCTAAAATGTCAGAGCTTGTGCCAATCGTAGGGGAAAGAAAATTTATCCTTACTCGCACCTAGCTGATGAAATTGCTTGTACTATAACTTGCCATAAATAGTGCCCTATATCACACGTAACTGCCGAGTTCAAACAACATTGAAGTGCCTTAATTCTTCGAGACCACCTTCTTAAAAACATCCCTCTATTTTACATCAAACCATACGAAAATAATGATAAACTATATGGCCATGCTCTCCGTTATCTTCAGGACCTTGCACTGCTTGCCAATGCTGAAAACTGTTAACCTGCAGCTAATTTTTCAAAGCCTCGCAAATATATTATTTCGCGAATTAAAGTGGCATTTTTTACTTCATGCACACACGCTATGTGAGCTAACTATTTAACTGGGGTTTGTGCTCACCAGAGATATTATTAGAGAGCCGAAAGCCAGTACCCGTCCCCCCTCAAATCCAGTTGGCAAGGAGGCTTGAAAGTTTATGTCTTTAAGGAATAGCAAGCCTACCAATGCCAGCAGGGAATACACGATCGCATCTTCTGGGTTACTCTTAAAATAAAAAAAAACCAAGCAAAGACCTGCTAACCCGAGGGAAGTCAGGAACAATGCAACGCGGTACAGTACGGGGGAAGCATGTCTAGTTTTCTTTACAAAATTTTGTCGACGGGGCATCTTTGTAGGCGGAATTTTGATATTTCCGTTTAAAATGAGAAAAGGAAAAACCCTTTCACTTTAATTTATTCTAGGAAGCAAATTATCCGTGTAACAGCGATATGCCCACATTATAATGTAGCTTTCTAAGTGAGCTGTATAGTATGTCTTGCCACATTTTGCCATGATTCAAAGTTTTTGTCCTTAAATATATGACCCCATAAATTTGTAGTTCCAAATTACAATATCAACTAACAGGTGCAAGCGCACATCAACGCGGCATCCTGACCAAAGGCTAACATAGGGGTCGTTGATGCCACGTACTTCGTGGCCAACACACTCTTAGTGACTAAATTACAGTCGAGGATCCCACATTGTTACACCTGTTCCACGCTTCAACACCCACAAGCACGCCTAGAATGCTGGCAATAGGCTAAAAATGCAGCCAAACCCCAGCCTGCTAGCCTACATCCACTCAATTGTGCTGATATGTTTATGCATATCATGCGCGTATGATGATTCAGCCTGGAATACCTGCTGAGATGTGTAGGCACTTGTGGCACCTAATCACCATCCTTGTCTTATGCCAGTAACAGAACCGCAACTAGTAACTCAAGCAAAGACAGCAAGGGATCCCTTCTGTAAAAGAAGGCAGTGCTTCTGGGTAGCTGCAGAGAATTTACCTATATGACCCATTACCAAAGCCCTAGCTGCCTTGGCTGAGTCATCTTAGACTCTGCAGCTTTAGTAGTATTTTATAGAATACTAGATGCTAGGATTCGCCTGGTAATGAATGTAAAATTTATGGTCCCCAGATAAGATCTAGCGAAGGTAACTAGAGTCAAGAGTTAAGGTGAGTCTAGGTATTAGATAAGTGACAGCGCTTGGGATTGCGTTAACTTAGGGTTGAGGTCTTTAGGAGTGTGAGCTGAATTAATCGACTGGAAGAGTTATACCACCGTAGTTTAGATGCATTATCTGGCTACTAATATATGACTTGTTGATCATTTAGCCAGACGTGTAGGGCGCCTTCGTGGATACAAAATTCTAGGCAGATGAAAAATCCAGTGGCAGTTATGTCATAAGCGCTGATGATGTGTATCAAGTGTTTCTTGATAAGATATCGACTCCCGTTAAACGTAGTTGCTGTAATATTCAACTTGCCCTTGCGTACATCCGATAAAAAATGTCTTACTTTCGCACTTCGGGGTCAAGAAAACTGTATTTACGAGTAAGATCGCTAACTTATAGGACTTTTTTTATTTGGATTTTTAATATTATTGCTGTTTGTATTAGTGATAAGTGAAATTTTTTGGTGTCTTAAAGGTTTTTTTCGTATGTTGCTGCTAAGATCTATATTACTAACCCCTTCAGTATTTGTATTTAAACAGAGGAAGCCATAATCAGGTCGGCGGTAGGGATAACAAAATCTTTAATCTGAGGTTACTGAGGTAAACAAAAAAAAGCTGCATCCCGCATTTGTCAAGAAAATTATCCGGAGTCTTTATGACGATGCACGCTTTTCCATACTTGGACGGATTTCTCAGCCCTCTAATTTTTCAGAATGTAGGACTTATAATTTTACCTAAAAAAAGCCTCAAGTATTAAACAGTATCAATGACCTGCAACATCAGCCAATTAAAATGTTCCCAACCATCCCAGTATTTGAGCTACTTTGCTTCGCTAGTAGATAAATAACTTAATAGGAATGAAGTCTACAGGGTTAGATAGTGCGTCGGAGTACTTTTACCGTAACAAGGTCCATGGTAAATTTTTTCACGATGCAGCAAATCTATTTCCGCTAACTTGCAGAAATCAGCAACATGTAAAAAATGTTAAGTGAGTGCAAGAAGTTCCGTGGAGTCTTCTTTTTGAGGAGACATCTTATTTTTGGCGATCTTGTATCGTCGGGTTACACGCGAGGTACCGAAAGCCTCTCAGTAATGCATGCCTTGCAATATCCTAATGACTTAACGCTATTGTTAGAATGAAAACATGTTATATAATGCTAGTGCCATTGGATAACACGGATATTCACCAGAAAAGTTATAATTAAAGAGTTGTTACTTGCTCTAGGATGCTGTATTACGGGACTTGTTGCTACGAAAAAACTATATTCGCAGCATTTGTACCGCAACGAATGTTGCAAAGCTGCATTACATCGTAGCGGTGATACTAATGACTATGTCATCAGCTGAAACAAAAGTAAATGCTCACGTTACAAGGGATTCATGTTCGAGACGGCCTGCCTCATTTATCACCCTATATAATCATATTTACACTAGAAGTAGCCTCAAAATTGATGCTAATACACCCTCGCCTCGGATGGCACCACTTGGCTAGCCCTGATAACAAGTAGTGAGCAGAGATGTTTATTTCAGCACCAGGTTTATAATTAGTGCCCCAGTGGTAAAAATACTGTTTATAAAATTCCAGCATCATCTCCTACCTTAATGAATGTGTTCGCTAAGGTAGTAAAGACCCACACTTCCTCTGACGAGTCTTGAAACAAAGGATCTCCAGAAAACTAAGGTAGCCAGAATTCATACTTTTAATACTGATTTCTCGTAAGCAGCGTACTACAAGTGGAACAGGTATTTTTGTATGTTGTTTCAGTATCTTTTGGGGAAAATAATTATCTAAGATTGTCTTTTTCCTTAGATAAAATTCACTTTTCATAGACTGCTGTTAAGTAACTAGGCATTAAATCATGAGGAAAGTCATTAAAAGCTAAATTATCCGCCTTTTCATAATTGCAGTGTTTAGTGCCCTGACCATGAAATTAATTGAAATAATTATTTGCTAATTCTATCAAAACTCACATCCTTTTACTTCGAAACGCGGCATCAGCAATTATTTTCCCGGTTCTAATTTTGTGCTAGCATTAAACACGCTAATAAGCATAAAACATAACTCCGAGTAAGTGAAAATTCTGGGAAGGAGCTAATATCCTTAAATCAGATTGTGTATGAAAACATACACACCAGCTGCCAACACAAGAAAGAAGTTATAGTTTCAGCAGCAAAGTGGTTGACCTCCAGATTTTTGTTTAGAAATCTTCTACGCTACTACTCTAAACATAGAACTAATTAGTGTTAATTATTAACCAGAACACAGCTTTATCTGCCATTACCACAAAGCCACTAAGAAAACCGAGTACACTTAGCTATCCATTACGATAAGAGAGAAGTACAGAAATTTATTCACATTTAAATTCCAGCATCCTTGTGTGGTTAAGCTTTAAAGTATACAGTAACTTCTCAAAGCATGCATAATTCAACCTCCAGAAAGCTTAGGTATTTCAAGTTGTCAGCATTTATCACCCATTGCATTGGTTTATTTAAGCAGCGTTATAACCAAGGCAGGCAGCAAAAAGGTACTGGATTTGAAATGCTATCGCCAGACCACGTGATTCTTCATCATTGCATTAGTCTTTGCTAGGAAAATCATGGCCGTTTCAAGGTTATGGCAAGCGAAAATTAATGGCTTATGGTCACCATTAAGCTCAAATTCGGAAGTTAGTTTACTTTAGTAATCCGAAGGACTATTTGCACTACTTCAATTATTAAAATCGTTGAACAAAACCCGCCTTCAAGAAAAGTTTGTAAATAGAGATATGAGCCCAAACTATGGCACGCTTGCTGAGATGCCGCAAGCAGAAAAATGATATAAGCACTTCCAGTATGAGCCTCCAACAATTAATTCATAGACCATTCCATGCAGTGAACTTGATTTAATCGAGACCCATATTCTGATTCGCCTTCCTTCTAGCCTCGTTCCTAAGGAGCCGGCATCTAAAAAACACACAAAATTACTAAAAATCTGTGTAGGATACAAAGAAAGTATACTTAGACAAAAGGAAAGCTGAAAATTAATACGAGTGACGAACTATAAAACCTGCAAAAACCCAAACAGAGCGCTTACATAATCATTAAATAGTAATAGCAATGCAACTTCACTATTAAACGGGGAAAAAAGTGGCTCGTATTACAGCTCTAAGTCATTTTTCATTTCAGGAACAAGAGAAAGAAAAACTTTCAACTCAATCTATTGTAGATTACTCCATCTTCACAATTAGTGATGATATTTTGAAGTCTCGATTATTTCAAATATCTAAACGTTCACGTTAAATCTGCATCGCCAAAAATAAGACCGCTAAATTTATCTCACACCATGTAAAACTCAAATTCCACTCCCTTAGAGTAAAGAATATCTTTACATCTCGTAAAATGTCAACCTTTTTCTCTATATTGTCAACATGTTGCAGCTAAGAAAAAATGTGAACCCGCCCACTACACACTCGGCCGCAAAGAAATTGAGCAGGAAACTTGAAGAACAGTAGTATGCATAAAAAGTAATAAAAAAATTTCGCTGCCCAGGCAAACTTTCAAAAAAACATTCCAGCAGACTGACAGCGCAAGCATTTACGCGCTAATGCATTATTAAAATTCAACACATCGGCTCGCATAAGTAAAATCTTTGTGAGCACCACATTTTCAGAATAAACGCTCATAAATATCAGAAAAAAAATCTTTTTTTCTAATCTTCAGAAATTCTTCATGCTGAAAAGGCTGCGCTCGCACAGGAGTTACTAACATAATTTCTAGCAAATCAACATCTCACCAACAACGATAAATTACAATATAGAAATGGTAATCTTTAGGCCTATGAATCCGTCATTCAACAGCCAAGCAGACTATATATAAAACTACTAATAGAAGTAAAAACGAAGCTTACATCATAAAAGGTGCCTAAGCTATATACAAAGCTACTCCAAAAAAAACAGGATTTCGCATACATTTCCTAAACGCTTAACATATACGCAGCGCGGAATCTGTAAAAGCTTTTAAAGCCTTAAAGATTTTATCCACAAAAAAAGGAAAGTGAAAACTCCACTGCAATAAGAAAATCGCTGCAAAAAACAACAAAAAAAGACAAAGTACTCAAATGTTTAAAATCAAAGATCCCCATTATAAGCAAAGCTCACGGCTTATCAGCGGGAAGACCTTTAAATTTTTTGTAACCAAAATAATCAGAGAAAACACGAAACGAGAAAAAAATTTAATAAACTTATCCCACTGCAGAGCCAAGATCCTAGCTCCTGCAACTGTACAAGTACTTGCTAAAGGGGGTTGATCGCAAAATTTCTTTCTTCAAAAAACAGCTGTGAGTTCAGCAAGACTGATTTATCCAAAAAAATTCGGTAGCCAATGGTGCAGTCTCCTTAATATTAAAACCAAACAGTGACGCTTTTGGCATGCAGAGTAACTTGCCTGCGTGAAAGCTATTCAATGGAAAAAACTGGGCCATCAAAAATACACACTTAATCATCTCAAAAAAATGATTGAGAAATAATGAAACAAGGCAGCGGATATAGAAATTAACCTGTAGAGATAAGGTATCTGCAGTTGCATTTTCGCATACTGTCTGGCTAACCAAATGGGATGCCTTCTATGCTTCATTCGATAATTTGATTTAACACTCAGTATTTCAGCTAAAGGGAGCTCTCTTATTATAGTGGAAGACTCATCGACAAAAGGAAATCTGCTCTCAGTATTACTACCCTTCCTAGATTCCTCATTCGACCAGATAGGTAAGTCACATACAATCTTATACAAAGTTTGGATTCTAAAAGCAAGTAAATTGAATATGCCAAGATAGGTACAAAATTTAAAATTCTCCTCTGTGGGAGATATTGCAATCACTCAATACTAGAGAAACTACAGGCATATTCTACCAGTTTGGCGGAAAAAAAAAGTTTCTTCATTAAAAAAACTGGATACACAGTACAGCGCCACGCTCGCGATCATTCTTGTTGCAATGAATATGCCTCAGAGGATAGCAAAGGTTAAGAATCGGATATACTGTAAAATTTTAGGCCGGCAGCCTCAAATAAAAGGTCTCTCAAAGCAGAAAAAGTTTGAGATTTTCAAGAAAATTAGTAGCTGTAGCCACTCAAAATTAAGCTACCAAATACAAGTGACTATAAGGAAGCATCTGTACTCAACTAAAGGCAAATCCGTGTTTTCTAAATCAAATTTGGAATCGGGTGCACTATAGTACGATTAAATATTCTGCCCGAAATAGATTAACCTCTCGCTGTGAGACCGATACCCAAGTTAGGCAGCATGCTTATTATACCAAACCATTAAAGCTTAACCTTTAAAAAAATGATTATCTTAAAAGCCTTGCGCAGAAATTTAAAGTCGCTCCTTTCTTTCAAGTATTAGCTCAAAATTAGAAACAGTACAGAACCAATTTTGCTGAGAACGCGAACTTGTTCACCACTAGAAGCAGCAGAATGACTGATGAACTCCGCGTAACTGCTGCACAAAATTAATTTCTCTCAAACAGGGACAGAATAAGACCTTGAAGAAACGTACTTCGGAGGGCATATGGTTATAGCTATCGATAGTATACTGTGTACCGTCCATAGAAAGCCCTTAACTGGTCTTAAGCATCCATATAGCCGAAATACGCAAAAGGCAAGCATTCTTACTAAAAAACTTCAGGCAAATAAAGAGAGTAAACCACTCAATAGCTATTCCAAAATGAAACGAAACGCATTAACGTATGACTCTGTGAATAAGCTAAGCCCAAGAAACTCAAACTTGTGTATACCTAAATCCAGAATCTTAGAGTAATCAAATTCTAAAATTGACTTTAAGTTTTAAAGTCAGAAACGATTTCACGCGCCTTAAAATACCTGCCAGGAAGGAAACTAGAGAGCTCCATGTCCTTATCCAGCTTACCAGCGCTGTTACGCGCCTCTCCAGATAAAATTGCCGCTCTGATATGTCTTGGCGAATACAAGTCGAAGAAGCTTAGCTGGAAACCAAACGTGCATTAAAAAAAGTCTAGCGACAATCACATTGTAGAAAAAGCGAAAATTTCGTCTAAAAAACAAATTTTATTACTTTTTCTATAAAAAACCATGAAAATAAAAGTTTAACTAATATAATTTTGACAACCCCAACAAAAAAAATTCAAAAGAACTAATGCTGAAGAATTTTAGACAAAAAAAAGTAACTATAGGTTATTACTGCAGAAAAGAAAAAAAATACTATAGAACTTCTCGAGACAGAGAGGCACGGAAACGAACTCATAAACTACTTTGAAGTTTCAGCATCATCAACAAATACATAATCATCCAATCGGTCAAACTTTAATATATCGGGAAAAAGGGATTTACACCTAAAATTTTGAATGATTTACACATAAGGCATTTAGAGTGAGTTACACAAGCCTAGCATTTAGAGTGAGTCAAACATCTATTAAAAATGATAGCAACAGGTGAAATAAATGTTGGGATTGAAGCCTGAATGTAAGCCTTTTATACTGCCTTAACAGCAATAAATATTTTACTGCAAAACACTCTCATAAGCAGGATATAAGAGAGTCTAAGCACCAAAATTTTCGAATGATATGCGAGGAAAACATTACATTTTAAAGAAATGAATTTGATATATTCTCGAAATTTTATTACAAATAATGCGCAATACTACTATTTAATATAAAAAATAATTAATTCGACAAAATTCCGTTATTTAGCAAGCAAACGCGATAAGCTTTCGGATTTTCCGTGCCAGCAGGATTGAACGGCTTAGGAAATCCAAAAAAGTCTCTTTCTAGCTGGAATATGCACAATATGGAATCTATATTCAACTAGAGCTGGCTCAAAACTATATTTCTATACACAGTACACGAGCTTCAAGAATCTCAATTTATCATCAGCATCCACAGGAAAATATACTACATGTAATTAAGCTACGTGCGTAAAAAGATTATTGCAGTGTAAAACATAAATAAAGCCTTTCTTTGGAGGGGATTTTTTCTATCAGAGTCTTTTGTCCTTATCCTACCCCATATACTGAGGCAGATACATAATATTGGATGAACTTCATGTAAAAGACAAAAATTTTATGTTTAAAGACGTTAAAATAAGCTGAAGTATTTGCTATCCTTAAAAAAAGCTCCTGTCTTTGTCAAAAAAATCACCTGCTTCGAATTTTGATTACGAAGCCACCTCATCTGAACATCATGCCTTCCGATTCCGCTGTATGTAATACCATTCGAAGGCTCTAAAATATCCATTATGTAAGACTTCTTTGCGGAGTCCATGGCTCGGCAAGCAGGCAGAATGTATCTCAATTCATTCACCGCATAGAGCTTAGCAGAACGATCGCCTACAGAGAATTACACCATGACATTCGCAGACTGCAAAAATTGCAACTCAAATATACGCAACGCTGCATATGAGCAGGACTAGATTAAAAATATATGAAGCATAATCTGCCCGCGCTCAGTGTGTAGAGTTCTGCAAAGGCAACTCCTCTAATGGAGCGCAATACACGGTACCTTTACTTATTCCCCGCACAGAATGGGGATCCTAGCAAGGAAAATAAATTCCTCTCGATTAGTTAATTAAGTAAATCCCATCGAGCACCCGCTTTATAATTCTTGCCTTGAAAGGAGTTGCTACAACGGAAAGTCACTTGATACAAATAAAAAAAAATAGAGGCAACAAGCAGAAGAATATGCAAGATTTTTGAGTCGGACTTGATGATACCACAAATACATTCCATGAGGAGAGGGCATCAAGGATAGGAACACCCTAAAATAGGGATAAATATAAAGACTGCTCACTTGAAGGTACTAGTTACATTAAAAGAAGGAAAATAAATCAAGAAAACATCTACAAAGGAGAAAGCAAAAATACGGTCCGCATTAACGCAGGGAATTCGGAAAAAAATAGCCCATAAAATGGATCAGATATACCCTAAAGTGCTTTCGTGGATCCAAGTTGTTATGGCGCAAAGCCAAAGCTTCAAATGCGAAGATTCCGCAAAAAATAGGCAGTTTAAATAAAAAAAAACCACACAATAATAATTGGGTGCCTCCCAAAGGGGTCATAGAGTTTCTATACTTGCCAACCAGCTATTCCCTATTCCTTGAGAGATCCTCGTAGTACAAATTCATTACTTGTTCTACATGCAACCTGCACCACCTAACTGGCAGAGCAAATTCATTTACGCAGTGTATTCTTGCAGGTGGTGGCCTTCTACCTTTTTAATTAGCAAGGGATAGCAGCAGCAAGAAATTCTTCATAGATATCAACTAAATTATCTTCAAAGCACAACTGGTGACCCCAAGAAATTTCCTTTAAGTATAGAAAAAATACCTGTGGTAGCTCGCCAGGCATCAAGAATGTGATCACCCCAGGTGCGGGAAGAACCGTCAGGTAGTGGGCTCAGGTTTTGTGGGGCATAATTGTAGCCCCATTGTGGAGTAAAGACATCCTCACGATGAAGCTGATACATGCCCCTCTTTTTATAGCGGCTGAAGACCCCCCAGCGGTATCCGGAAATGGGAAAGACTCCTCCCTTGTGCCCACCTGCTGGCATTTTGACAAAGCAGCATTGCAGGGGAAAGTTAGGAAGTTAATCTTAGTATCACACGACTTGGAAATTATATTATGATGGCATCAATAGTATTGATGGGATTGGAGAATGCAGTGGCAATGCATCACCAGAAGCCGTATCAACGTTGTAGCGTTGAAGGGGCTAAGTAACAGACCGCATTACCTATCGGCGACACTATGCCGTTCCCTGGAATGAGGTCTACCAGATGAGTCACGGGCCGATCACTGCTCCGTTTTGTACTAACATTTGGGTAAATGGCAGATGGTATGTCCCGTAGCACTAGGTGATGTATAGTTTGGTTGCAAAATTACTCTAGTGTTGGTAATATGGGAAAGAAAGTATATTTAACAACTGAGAGCAACCGGCGCCGTCATATTAATAGCGTCATTGCTTAGTACAAACAGTAGCTATTTTACGCCTGAAAAGTATTATATCCAGACGAATCGCTAACATAAAAATAAGGATGAAATCAGTTTGCATCTAGCCTTTGAATCAACTTCATGCTGTGCTCACAATTTGCATGCGTAAATGCTTCGGCAGCAGTGTTATACTTGAGATTTTTGAACAAAATATTAAAACAAAATGTTAGCCTCTAATATGAATATTAAAAAGATGCTCTTTTTGGTGTCCTCTCCATTTGCAGCAAGAGTACAGCTGCTATCCGAGTAATAAAAATACGTGAAATAGCAGGTCTGCACACAAAAGGGTCAGGTACATACCTAAGGACCGTATTTCACGAAGCGTGTGTTTACGGAATATGCTGCAAATGCCACAATAATATTGATTGCATAAGCAACATTAAAAAAGGTTTCAGTTAACGGGTAATGTATAATACTATATGGCAATCCAGCCAAATAAGAGCACAGTGTGAACATCAAAAAAGTGATCCTATGGGTGCGAAATGCTGGAACTTTTAAAAGCTTATAGCTCCGTGGTTAGTTTATCAATGTTTTTGCTGAGTCGTTGTAGTACCGCTCATATTTTTCACGGCAAATGAATACTGTGATGGTCAATATCCGTTGAGACAGTGGAAAAGCCATGGCCATAGAGAAAGAAAACCTACTAAAATTACATGGAAGAATATTATAAGGCTGATATCTCTTAAAACTTCAGCATCCTAAAAGTATAAAATCATTTTGTGTATAAATATGCTACGGAAAACTTGCTAGCGTAGTAAAGCTAAATTTTTCCGTGACATCTATGTAGTTTTTATTCCGACCCGCGAGTTCAGCAGCAGCGATTATCTTCAAGTCTCCGATAAACGACCAGTTCTATAATATTTTGTTCACAGCTGCAAACTTAAATGCTTAAGACTTAGCAGACAATATAGTCGCACCTCCCTTTCTCTCTTGTATAGGCAAATGCACGGGGTAAAATCAAAAATATATCCGCCGTGTGACCACTACTTTTTTACTATATTTGCGACTGTTCATTATCGACCTCACTCAATGGAAGAAACCATAATATCATATCAAGCCGCTATAATCTACATGTATGTCACGGCTTATACTTCCCGTTGAAAACTTACTGGACTACTTTACATTTTTCATTTATGATCGCCATTGGCAAAGACGATGCAAGGTATGCTTCCCCTTTACTTAAGCTTTTAACTGCTTCAAACAATAGAAATTAAGAATTAGACCATTGCTACTCCAGTGTGAGAAAATTAAAACCAAAGAAAGCACCTTGAAAATTGCTATGCAGTTATTGTCAAAGGTTAACTAGTGGTCTCATAAAGGTATTGAGGAGTTTGAAATTGCTTAATCTCTAATAGCTATAACTGCCGAGGGTCTGCGCTGGAACAGGAGTCAACGTCTTTTATGCTGTTGTTTTTTGCAGAATTTCACTTGTAGTTTTACCTATCATCTTTTGCAATGCGGTTTTATGCTTTATTTTAAATGGTGAGGCCAACAGATAAGCAATGCTACAGTTGCTGCAGGACGTACCTGTAAGTTACAATACCTCCTAGTTAACCAAAAATTTCTTGCTTCACAGGTGACCTGTGACTTCAATAAATTTCTTAGAGTTTCTTCTTCAATTTTAAATTACACTCAGGAACCTTTCGCACTTTCTCTATAAATGATGCTAATTTAAGAATAGCTTTACTTAGCGGCTAGCTCTAAAATCTTTTATCGTGAAGTGGCTACTTAAGTCAATAATTACTTGTCATTACCTACCAAGGTCAGGTAATTATCCTTGTATTAGCGCTTACAGAAAGAGAACAAGACCTATGCATCATTTTCTTTGCTGCCTAACAGTTTAAATTATTTGCAAAGTAGCGGAAGAAAATGGGAGAAAATATTACAAACATCGCTGCACTACATGGCTGCGGCTATATCACATTGAAAGTAGGTATTTTGCATTCCTAAGCATTATATTGCGTGTGTAGTTGTATTCGAAAAGATCTGTGCTTTGTGTGTGGGTAATTGTAGAAATAGATGGGTTCACGCGCTCATTGGAGTCCTAGATAAGTAGCTAGCATGCATGTAGGTGCCCCACATTAGGTACAAAATAACCCAATATTTTGGGTTTCAGCGGTCCTGGCATGACCACTCAAGGCCAAACTTACTCCATCGCTACTACTCGACTGCTTCTAACCACGAAGTTTCTCTAAAACCCAAAGCCTTGTTCGTACCACGCACGCGAATGAGGCGCAACTGTTAGCATAACTGGTTTCTTGTACATTTCTTGTCAGCGGCTATAGAGAAAGTTCATGATATGCTCTTCAACGGATACTTATTGTCATTACTCCTCGGGTTCCTCTTTTACAGCAGATGAGATATGTATTTTGAGTTTGCTGAAAATACTTTGCTGATCTCAGCATTGAAATTCTCACAGTAAGGAAGAAACAATGAAAGGCGAAAATGGGGGAACTTAGTGGGTAACCGATATATATGGTTAAACATGGCATTTCTCCGAGCCTTCGTTGGGAGCAGCATGAAATACATGCAAAACCCACTTTTCCAACAGGTACGACTCGGGACTATGACTTCAACCTCGTATGCAGTTTACGTTAAGTTACACAGCATTTCTACTGCTGTAAACCCTCGTGATATGATGAGAAAAAGAATATCCCCTGCCTCTTCAACCTCTTATGCTACGCGACTGTTCTCATCTGAGGAGTCCTTAAGTAGTAAGAGCAAGGCATTTCAGGCTTCACCATTTAATAGGAGGTTTGCATTTTCGAAAAAGCCATTCTTTCCGATAGAAGCACGAAACCTTCGATTGCTGGTAACGTTTAACAGATTGCTTGCAGCATGCCCGTATTTTCTTGTAAACGTTAATGCTTGATGCGATACTCAGTTATGACGTACTGAGGCGTTCATGTTTGTAGCAAACACATATGGAACGTTGTAAGGGTTGTCTAGTTGTAGTGGGAAAACTGCATCTTCATGGGCACAGCTGCTTCTTACGAAGGTCCTTAATCTTTACAAGGCAATTTTTAATTTATTATTGTGCATTACATGAGCTTAAGCATGATTCTACAGCACAAACTTGCTAAATGGGTAATGCATTCTGAAACTGTAAAAGATAATAAGTAACACCACAGCATATTCTATTCTTGTGACGGCTTCAGTGTAAGTACACTGCTTCTCACCGGAATCCGAGTTTTCTGAGTTTCCTGCTGCTTCAATGTCCAGGTCGTTGTGATGTAATATGCAGCATACATGAATCCTTTAGTTCACTTTTTTTTACATGTATGCTAGTATTGGCGTGCTACGCGGAGAACATGTGCTTTAGTCCCTTTATGGAGACTTTTGCACGAATAGTCATATAGTGCTTGTTAAATTACTACCTTTTAGGGGCAAAAAAAGAAAAAAACTCGAGGAAGAGGGGATAAATCTGGCGCAAAGGGAATCAGGAGGAAGCACAGCTTGCCGGTTACAGGAATACCAAATAATAGAGAACTTGCAGGGAACTTAAGAACACCCCAATTGCGATCACCACGATTTTCGAAAAGCGAGAGGTTAACTTTAGGCCTTTTTGTGAATGTCAGCTGAAATTAGCTTCATGTTACTGGGATTCAAATTAGCTTCATGTTACTGGGATTCAAATTAGCTTCATGTTACTGGGATTCAAATTAGCTTCATGTTACTAGGATTCATGTAAAGTTTAAAATAATTTCAGGAATATTCAGCTTAATTGGCAGGTTTATTTATATACACCTAGCTATAATTTAAATACTTCGTAAGCGCAAGAGAGCATAGATACTCGTTTTTTGCTCAACCCTAGTTTACGCTGCAGCCAATACCCCTGATAAAATGGGACCCGTTCATAAATATAAACTTTAAGGTTGTCCCTTTTTCAGGGATGCATTTTGATGGAGGCATGATTTCGTCTAAATGTGTTTTTAGTGTGCTAAGCTACTGTAATTCACATTAATTCATGCTTAACTCTTGGGTTTCTCTCGTGAAATTGTAGTTTCGAAAGATTTCGTTCATATCGCATAGCAATAGGCTCTTAGTCATAGGCCTTGCACTCCTTTACTCGTGTTTTTCTGTGATAATTTCAGTTAAAAGGTCTCCAAATTTTTTTTTGCACATGCTAAATCATGAGTCATTATAATTGAAGATTTTTTATACTTATGATTTAAAAAATTATTCAATTTCTTAGTATTATCAGCTCATATTTGGATAATTTTTCCCTTGTTTTTTTCTTTAAATATAAACTTTTGCGCGTTTTTTGTCTCTTTATTCGTGTTTTCTTTTTCCAAGTTTAGTCCACAATTATTTCATTGGTATTATATTCCTATTGCCGCTATCCCGCTATGCGCGGATTTTTTTGTCATGCGCTGGCTAATTTTTCCTCGTGAAGACTTAATTAGCTTCAGCTGTATTCATAAAGCAATTTTTAAAATGTCATAATCTCAAAGCATAAGTTTATGTGCTGAAAGGTTATTTTTTGCTCCTTTTTTGAAATGACTTGCATCTCTGATTGTTTCATTTGCGCGGGATTATTCTTTATTGATGTTGGCATTAAGTGCAAGGCCAATTTAGAATGTTGGAATATCTCAATAATGTGTCGATTTTATGCTGTATTGGATTAAGAATTAGAGTGATGCCTTTTTTTTAGCTTTAATTTTGCTCTACAGAGATTTGGAGAACACAAAGTATGAATTTTTGAATCTCTCAAAGCTAAGATATTTCATTGAGAAGGGTCGCCTGGACACAAGGTATATCTTTATCTTATGGTTGTTTTATTTACTATTGAATTTATGCGAGAAAATTTTGTTTTAAATAGCGTTAACCATGCTTTGTTTTTCGTATTACATTACAAGCTTACTATACGGTTAAAATCTTCGATCTTTTTCCATAGCTTCTCTGTACTTCTTCATATGAAAATATCGAATATTCCGTGAGCATATTTTTTGGAAATTTAATAGCGCTTTTCATTGGCTCCCACCTCAGCTTCGGTAGTCCATTTCATTCGGTTATTGTAGCTTCGAACTAGTATTGCCTGTGCTTATACTTTTTAACTTTGTAACGTGTCGCGCGCTTTATTAGCCTCTTTCTCATTTATTACAGACTGTTTAAATGAATCTTTTTATCGCTTTCTCAGGTTCCTAATCACTCAGCGCCATCTGCATGATTCTCGCTGCTGCAGAGTCAAGAATGGGGTGCGATTGTACAACGTGGTAAGATCAAAAATTTCCTTTTGCATTGCTCTTTTTGGATGTTTTAACACTTCTTGTATATACTCATGTCTAAAAGCTGCTAATGATTATATTAATGTTTTGGGCTACTTTGCTGCTGCCTATAGGAAATTGACCTATTTTTTGCAGCTTTTTTTTACATATTTACCACATGACGCAGGCGAAATATTGTGATCAGGAGGTACAGCTTCGTGCTGCATATGCAATACGAATTCTTGATGAAAATATTTGAAGGACTCGCTGGTGCAACTAAACAAAGCCTATAAGTGCGCAGCTCATATATATAATATTCTATGAGTGAATCTTTTGATTTTGTTGCCTCCTTTCTCATGTAGCATACGCCTATCAAATCAAAAAAACTACGATTTTTTGACAGAATTACTACCCATTTCCGTATAAGATCGATATTGAGGTCGCAAATGCAGATCAATCATCTATAGACGTGATTAAAGCAGTCGGTGGGACTATCAGGATTGCGTATATGGATAAAAGTAGTTTAGAGTCTCATGTAAAACCTTACAAATTTGAGGTTCTCAGGAAATCTGTAAGTACTCTTTGATGAATTATGTAAAAAGTCTTTTCTTCATATTTTTGTCAATGTCGTGATTGGCTCTTGCTTTTTCACGCTATTTGTTTTGATAAATACGGTTTTTCCCTAAAATTAGGTATACCGGTGGTTAGCCTACCCTCTTCTCTTTCTAGTATCTGGGGATGCTTCTACCATCTATTTTATGCTCTTGTGCTCGATTGCCAATATTTGTGCTAGTTTCTTCTAATTAGGGTTCACTCTCAGCTAAAAGTCTGCATGCATTATTGTAATTTGGTCCTAATTATTTGTGTTCCTTGGTGAGATTACTTGCTGATTTGATTCACTGCGCTGTTTAGCAGCGATTGCTCTTTTTTGTGGGAGGAACTCTCTGCAGAGTGACATCCTGGCTTTTCGTTAATTTTTTTTTTCACCGTACTCTGTAGTTCCAGTAGGTAATTCCTCTTGAATGCGGGTCATAATTTGATCTTGCCTTAAGCATTCCACGTACAAGTACCCAGATCTGCTTGTGTAGAAAAGAAAACCTAAAAAAGTAGTAAAGAAAACTGCGATTTCTCATCCAGTGTGTAAAGGTAGCCCCGTCTTTCGCATGCAATATTGTGTGTGCGCCATATCATCATGTTACTATTTCGCGTGGTTTACATTTCGCTGTTGAGTAATGCCCATTGAAGTTATACTTGGCCACACTGCATCATTTTGTGCAGCCTCGTCCGCGGTTTGAGGATGTGCTATTCCTTGAGAAAATGAGGGCCCGGGGATGCGTGGTTTCTTACATAAAACCTCTATGGCTCATCCAAGAGGAGGAACGAGTGAAGAGCGAGCTCGCAGAAATTGATGCAGCAAGGAATATTTGTGCAGGTTGAATATGGCAGATTTTTTGCAACTTGCTCTCTGAGTGTACGGTGACAGTGCAACACGATTGCTATTAATATTCTAAATCCTCTTCCCTTGTTGTATGTGCTTATAATGGATCAATAAGGTTACCAGACTTTTTGCGTCTTTTTATGTGCGAGAAAATTTTTCGGTGCACACAATTGCAAGTAGTATTGTATTCTATGATGTCTTTCTTACCACCTTTGCTGAAATATTCGCATCATAATTTTAAAGGGCAAGTACAAGTAGGCCCACATGCCAATACACACACCCTCGTACATAAGGAATACATTTGAACGAAGCCACATTTTAGATCATTTTACCGTTGATATTATAAATCTATGTTTTGCGCACACTTTTTATTTGTATTATCTTGATCACTCTTCAGTTTGCAATGTCAAATATATGCAACTTTTTTTGCAGGCCAAGCCGAAACAAAGGATTTCTTGAGCACTGAGCTAGCGGAACGCTATAGGGAGAGCTTACTCCAGAGATATAGGCTACGGGAAACTTCTCACGGAGCGAAAACAGATGGCGAAGAAATATAGGTGCTGTAGTTCTGTTAGCTTAAAAATATAATTATCATCCACGAATAGTGCGTCTGAAGGGGCTGACGTTTCTTAACACTGGTTCCCATTAATACTGCCGCCAAGAATTCTTTAACTTGATGAAAAGTGCATGTTTGGTTTTATGCGGAGAATTGGGAAGTTCTGTTCTATAGTATGAAAAAGGGCATAAGTTTATGTGCATGCAGTATCGATTTATTCCAAGTATATACTGGTGAAATACGTGATTCAGAAGTGCAAAGATTGCCGGTATTTGAAAAGGAGATTCTAAGCAGCGGCCATTTGCCGATGGCCGTATTTTATCAAAAGTGAGAATAGTAAAACAAGAGAGCGATATGTTTCGGAATATTAATTTCCTATTGCCCAGCAAGGCCATGCTGCTAAACTAATTTTATTTGGGAGGAAATATATCTCGTGGATGAATCGAAAAGGAGACTGCCGGCAACTTGTACTTCACTTCGCACGTTGAAATGGTACTTTATCGGCATGCGCTACTGGAGGAATAAAAGGATTCCCACAAACACCATTTTGAGATTCTCTGCATTTGAATGCGTTCTGTGGAGTACTTGTTACTTATAATAGCCTACTAAAGATAGACAAAAAAATTGAACGTTAGACTAAGCGTTTAACCAAAAACTCGAATAGAGCTCCTCCGATTTTCCCTGCGGAACCCCTACCTATAAATATAAGAAGTTCTCATCTGCCATTCTGTAGTTTCTTACCCCATGCTAATTTCTGCATCCATCTTCCTGATGCCCTGATCTGGGTTACTGCCGTTAGCAGCACTGCACATAGCACAACCACCTTTTCTTGATCTTGGGACTATTTGAAAAGTATATGAAGGGGTCCTTGTGAGCCATGTTACCAAAGAAATTCTGTTTCCTGTTTGTATGCACCGAAGGTGAGAAGCGCATTTATCTCCAATACGACTATCCACATATCTTGTAGACAGCAAGATATAATAGGCAGGTGGAGCTTCCTCCGAAGGCACTAATCGTGAGATCCTAGCCCGCTACGAAGCCACCCTACGGGCACACAGCCTGGCTGCCATCTTATGATACCTCATGGGCTTGTTAGTGAAACGAGAAAGAAAGTTCTGTGGCAGCATGTGAATCTAAATGATACGCTAACTGGTGTGCCCTCACCGGATTTTTATGGCATATCCACAGTTGTCACTGTTAGACTTACGATAGAGTCTACACCCCGAAGTCGCTTAGCCAGCGGACTCTTGAACCCTGCCAGCTACCACAGGATTTCTTAGATTATCAGTTAACTTAAGAAAAATGCCAGATTCCTGCACAGCCTCAATAACTCGGCTACTAAACTTCTTTAGGCCATTGCTGCTAAGATATACAATCTCAAAAAAGTTACAAAAAATCAAAGACAGCACCACCATTGTTCAATAAGCAAGACTAAACAATATCCGTCGTCTCTTGAAATATCACAATTATAGTTAATTTGAGTTAGCAAAACTCCAACGTAGTGTCTTTTCAAAAAAAGTGCTTTGATGATAATATTTTTTCCGCGCTACAGCAATGTATTTCTGCAAAAGCAAACACGCGCCAAGCAGAAAATTCTACTAGAGTTCAAGCTCACGAGCGCCATAAAGAGAACCCGTCCCTATAAATTTTTTTCCGATTCTATATCAAAGTAAGTTTTTGCATTTCTAAGAGCGGCTCAGCTTCCACACCACCCAGGGAGAGCAGAACAGCACAGCTGAGCAAAAGAACTTAATAATATTGTCTACCTCGAACAATATGATCCCATGGTTTTACCGTTCAGTAACAGCATCACGCCTCCTAATATAAGAATTTCCAGCTTTATTCCAGCGACAGAGCTTTGAAACTCAAAAACAACAGACTTATCCCTACTTATGCGACCTCATTAAGAGTACGTACCAATTGTAAACACTAATTAACTGTCTGTTCTGCGTGGTGTATTCGGTAAGAAAAGCAAACAAAAAATTGCCTTCTTCAGGGAAGTATAACAGCATTTCAAAGTTTCAGTAGCCGCAGCTATCACCCAACAGACCAAGCCAATTCAACTCTCGCAAAAATTTCACGTCAGTGCTGCCTGGGAGACTAAACTACGTAAAGGCCAACTGCCTGCAAAAGATTTCTCAAAAAACAAATTGAAAAGTGACTGCGGATATAGTTTAGAACCCCCATTGAAAACGAGAGTGATACAAAATAGCGAAATTTATTGAATACGCCGAAATAAGCTCGTGAGCACGAGGCGTAAGCCCCGTCGGTAGCCCTGGCAGTAGTCAGCACATGCTGGAAACCATCACGACATTGCAGTAGTCCCTACCAAGCCGAATTGCACTACAACCTGAGAAACTAAAGAAACATAATTTCCCTAACCTGGGAGACCAGTTTATTCGTGTTAATATTAAGAATATAAATGGATGAGCAACCTAACGAAACTTAGCACATCGCTGAAAGATAATGATACTTAATTACCTAGAGCCTTTAATTTTTTTCGGCAAACTATTCCACATTTTCACGAGTAGAGCCCTGAAAGCAGTTCTAAGTAACTGGCATATAGAGGTCTGCATAACAAAATGTTGTTATCACCATTGAAGCCCCCAAGTTCCAATAAAATACCATAGATACCTATATATTAGTCATCGCCCAAATGTCGTCAAAAATCCTTCGGAAGAATCTTTCCGAAGAAAATACAGGAAAAGTTACTGGAGCCAAGGGCGAGAGCGAATTCAAACCCCAAAGGCAGAATTGTGGAGCGGAAGCGGAAATATGTATACCCAAAATTACGTTTTGCCGCTGGTTGACATATAAATACTTAAAAAACACCCGCTTAAAGCTTTTTTACTCCCTAAATATTTATGGAAAAGGTAGGCTGAGCGAACAAAAACAAGACAACCCAGGTTAGTCAGGGTTGAGAGCATTTTTATTGTGACTTGGAGCACAGAGCATAAAGAATGGAAATTTTTGTTTATACTTCCCATGCCATATGTTGGTGAATGCCACAGTGTACGTACACTTGCATTATTCCTAAAGGCTTCTTCAAAACAATTTTACTGGATGCAGTAAGGCAGTATAACCAACTCGCGATAGTATAGCAAAGTGCAAGCTTAGTCCAGATCAGTAGTGTGCATTATATAGTGGGAGGAACATATTAGCTAACGATAACTATAACTTTAGCTGCGACCACATTGTTTTCGCACATTTTTCAAAGTTGTGTACTTCTGGGCCACAATTAATGGTTCCCTCATATGTCGAGGCGCAGGAAGCTAACCGCTTTCTCTCGTCAGCGCATACAGTTGAATTTGCATGATCTGCAATTCCGTAAAGTATTTCAGACTCTTCGATACCTTCTAGCAACCTTGAAAGCGATGCGTATTCCTCCTCAAAAGCCATTTTCTGCCTTTCTTTCAACTTGAGCATGACTCCAGCCATTTTACTTGAAGATGAACCTGCACGGCCTGGAGATTTTGCTCCTTTTCCATCAATCAAATTATCTGAAATAAAATTTATGCAATACATAACTATATACATATAGCGCTCCTCATAAGCAACAAAATATCACATTAATAACGATACAGCAAGGATGCTGGAAGTATACCACGTTCAAGTCGGTAGAGTAGTAAAATTTAGACCAATCTCAAAGAGAAAAAAACTCCCTCAGCGGAATGCTCACTAAATTTAACATGTCGGCAAAAATAGTACTCCGCAGAGAAACAGCAATCGTGCAAAATCTTCAAACTGCTTAACCCTACGTAAACATGACTCACTCCGATGACTACAAGAATACGACTTAGGAATTTAAGAAATTTTTATAAGAAAAGAAAGATACTGTTTATCTCAACTCTTCGATGTAGAGATGAGACAAGGATGCTGCAAATGCAAGCAGTGCATCGCAAGCTTTTTGTGAAGCAAAGCCAAAGTGCATTACCTGCTTTTACTTGAATTATATAAGGAATATCTAAATTCAAAGATCGCTGCATATGTCAAAAACAAATTAAACCAGTCCACACCGCAGGATACACGGCAATTTTCCTTTAAGTGAAATAAAGCATCATATGACATGAACATTCCAGAGTGAGCCTTGACCAAGCACTGACGATCACAATATCAAAATGTAGGAACACCGTGTTTTCGCAGATGAATGCCAGTTAAAATATTGGTTTTCACCCAACAAAGACAAAAAAAGTGCTATCCAGCTATTACCATTCCGATCCTGCAAGTAAGAACTAGCTTCCGCCGCATAGGCACCTGCATCCATCTTGCTATGAGCTCCAAGAAACACAGCATCCTCATCAGAATCGAGATGAGCAGCGTTTATTCTACTTCGCCTTCCATTGGGTGTGAGATTAGTGTCTGTAGAGTACTCTTCCAAAAACTCCTCACTCAAGTGAATCTCCGGTTCAGAAGGTGCTGACGGCGTAGACGGAGTACTATCAGCGTCGACTGGGGCACCTGAATATGGTGTCTTCTCTTCTCCGGGATCCTTGGAAAATGATAACCTAGATGATGCAGCTCCCATTCTCTCCCACAAAAAAATGATGATGCAAACGCTTAAAATATTAAAAGAAAAGTTACGCAAATGTTCCCTTGGTGAGGTATCAGCGGCTGAAGAAATTAAAGCAGCTGCATCCAAAGCCTATTCGGCTACCTTTCGTAATCAAGCATGTTGATTTATAATAACCTGCAGTCTAGCATAAGCTGAAGCGATGTGTTGCTGACTGTATTGGTGTCTCGCCTGTGCGTAAACGTATTGCATAATAGCATAACGTGACAGATTTTATTGTTCCCAAGCGTTGTTAACGCATAAATAGCCTTTTGCCATTTTGCAGCAAAAAATAAAGCTGCTCATATACATAAAAACAGCCACTGGACAACTTTCATGCAGTTTATACGAGCGCGAAGAACATCAACAAAGAATTTCAGTAACTACTCGTGACAGCGTGATGCGCAGTCAATAAAGCATGAATAACCCCATTAAAAAACTCCGGAAGGAGACATATAATATCTAAGTATTCCCACTTCTTCGCTGATTTGCCTAATATAGCTAAGCTATTCCTCAAGTTTATTGTGCTGGCACAACTAAAGGCTTAAATTACTGCAAAGCCGATATATATCCACACATTTTTGCCAGAAGTTACGGGTTCAACACGCGATAGGAACATTGAAAAACTTCCAGTATGTAAGTCACATCTGAAAATCTACCACAATCTCCAAAGGGAAGGCGCTATTCCTTTGCTCACAGGAGTAAAGCAAAGTAATCGAATTATTATAGCGAGAAAATTGCCACGTTGAGGCAATTCGAAATGGAGCGGCAATTGCCACATGAAGCTTGGAAAACTACTTCCACGTAATACTATCTCATCACAGACGATGTCACCAGGGGGTAAGGTTGAGTTGCTGAAGAGGCTGAACGGTCAAACTTGCCTTGGGCTAACAAGTCGTTTCCCGTTTCTGTATGCCTGCTGCTTAATGTTGATACAATCAAGAGGGACGCCGGGGCTATCTGCCGCGGCGACCGGTCGGTGTAGCAAGTATTTCCTTAGTTTTTTTATTGGAAAGCACTGAGATTACCTCAAAGAGAATGCATTATAGCGCGTCGCCGAATAGCCGAGCACCAAACACGCGCGGGACTGGTGTATAATACTCTACACATTCAAAGCTCCACACGTTGAGGGCGCAACCGAAATGAAAGCGTGATTTGGCGATGCTATGCTGTAACATAAGTAATAAGTTATTTACCAAACTATTGACCAAGGTTATCTAGCACTCCAGACAACCAGAGGCTTACCTAATGTTTTTCCGTGATCGGCCTTCCGCTACGGGTTGTCAATTGCTATAAATTTTGCTGGAAATTGCTGGCAATGAAGGGGTGATGATATTTCATCCCAATTCAATTTGTAGGCACCAAAACTTATTCTGATGTCATAATAGGTTACCTCGCTGTATCCGACGTTAATAACTACCCTTCATGGTAAGCTAAAATGGCGCTATTAGTTAGAACCCGACGGCCGCTGGCCACAAAGTTTACAAATCCGCGATTAATTTGATAAATTTAGCACGCAGTCTGAGAGCGCTCGTAGTCTTGCATAGCAACCATTGCATATTAATTAAGCATCTAGCAATATGTCTGCAATCGCAAAAATAATAGGTCTAAGAGCTAGCTTCGTCCAGGGGAACTAATAGAATCCCTATCTATTCATGCTGCACAACATACACCACTAGGGGTGCATTACGTAACTTGTGATGCTATCAACACCCGGAACAAGTGCCTCACATTAGCAGGACACTTGCGAGGTTGTTTCTATGCATTGTAAATCTCAAGTATCCGCTATATGCAAACAGAAAAGCTATCGCAGGAAACGATCACTTTAGAACACTGTATTTGAGGAGCTCAAAAATCCAAAAACCAGAATTTCATCGGCAAATTTTTTCTTCGCATGGAAATTTCACACGTACTCTTACTGCAGCTAGCCTCTACTATCTAAATTTACAGCGTGGAGTTCAGTTAAAAGAGGCAGCGCATATGAAGCACTGACCATGCTGTTGCAGGAATCAACTGCGGGAAACTAGTTTAACAAGGAACTAAAGTAATAAACGGCAAAACAGGAAAATACAGCGGAAGTTAAAGTTTGATAGTTCCGGAAAGAGTATACCGAAGGGGAATCACGAGCAAAAAATGACTGGCAAACAGAAAGTGATGACTGAAGATGTTAGAGCAGACACACACAACTGCACACTGATAGTGAGTTGCCGCGCTTGCATGGTTATCTTGTGTCTCCCTTATAGGGTTTGAATTTTTCGCGGCAAGCGTAACACTTTTTCGAGAGTGAGTAGCCAACCTAACAGAGCATAGGCTAAACATCTTAGAAAAACTAAGAAGTAAACAGCAATCAGATGCATTATGTTCCATCAAAATACGTGGCAGAAAATTTTTTAGTCATACTCCATGGCTCTCGTGAGCAAACGTTGGACTTTCAAAATACTATTTTTCGCATTCAAAGCAAAGGAATAATCTTTAATTAGTTTAAAAATATGAAAATTTCTCCAAAGATTTACATAATTGTAAGTCCAGCAGGCATAGCACAATCCTTGGAAGAAGTGCGTAAAAGTTAATATCCGAGCTTATGTAAAGATTTGGGGAAAAGCAATGCCAAAGGGTAATTCGGGACCAAAAAACTTCCTTAGCGACGCATCCTTTCCCTGGACCTATCCCTAAGAAAAACATATACATAAAGTCGCCCTTAAACTATTTACCCAAAAAGATAAATAAGCATTTTATACTCAAAAAAAGCAAGCTAACCTAATAAAGAAAAAGGCATGCAAAAGAAATTAAGCAGAGCAAAATATTATCAACAGCAAGAAAGCGTCATTTCTGTTAAGGTCTCTCACTTTCCACCTAAATATAGATGGGAAGGACTCACAAAAAAAAACGATAACTTCTGGAAACAAGAGAGCGGAATACTGGAGTCGAAAAACGTCATCGTAAGGAACTTTACCAAATGCTCAAGCAAGAAAATTAGAATTCCTAAACTAAAATAGAGGGACATTTACGTTGCGAATGAATGGGAAATAATACAAAGAGCTCTCCTCCAAATCAAAAAATTCGTTTATATACTCAAAAAATTCTCTAATCGAAACTTAGACCATAACATTAATATATTGCCTTCAATGAAAAAATTCTACAGCACAACAAAAATTGAAAATAAACAAAGAAACTGAGTGTGGTTGATACCATGCCAAAAAAACTACTAGTAGGGCTTTCTTCTTGGGAAAAACTACGGTAGCACACGCTCAATAAAGATTATTAGACATTCAAATTTCATGCTCTCAATAAGCACACTTCCATCCAGTAAAAATGAACCGTCCAACACACGAAGGTAAAAATATCTACTACACATGTAATAGCATCAGAAGAGAACACTTCATCCAAATGTAACGCTGCATAAAAATTTGATGGTATGATCCGGCTAAAGAGGCCCGGATCAGATTAAAGCAATGGAATACTAGGCCAATCATTAGTAGTGAAAGCGCCATACACATAGACATGATCAATCCATAGATAATTCATCCTCAAAATCTTATAATTCCACCTTCATTCCTAAGTGGCACGCGTGCTGGTGACTTAGGTATGTGCATTAAAATAAAAAGACTTTTCGAGAGCCAATAGTCTTTAAGCATGATAGGCACGACAGCGGGATAAACGATAAAATTTTAAGAAAGTGCAGTAAAAGACTTTAATTCATTCAGATTGAAAAATGCTAATTATAACTTGCAGTACCATGGAATTTTTTTGCGCATGTCGCATGCCATAAAGCAAATAATTTTAAGCGTTTTGGATATACAGCTCAACCAAGATCACAAAATAATTTGAGAAAATATTAAATTTTCCTTTTAGTAAAAGAATTTCATAAAGGCGAGATACTAAGCAAGAATAGAAGCATATGCTGGACTATAATTGAACATAAGATAGTACATAGATGATAAAAAGAAACAAAAATGGGAGAAAAATATTTATTGCCAATAAAATTAAGTAGCATCGTTCGAATTACATTAAATATTAAAAAAAACATAATGCAAGATTTAGTAGTCCGTAAAGTTGGTGAATCAAACCTGCCGTTTCCATATTCATAACTCCTGCTCCGATTTCTTCTTCGTGTATCTCTTTCATGACTTCTACTCCTGCAATAAAATCTTTCAACAAGTGTAATCTCATCTGTGTGGAAACTAAAGTCGAGAATACATCACATATAAAATAAAAAAAGAAAGAGTACGGGGGTAGCACCTTAAGCTACCATACTCTTGTATGAGAATAATCCGTACCTCCTTCTGTCCCGACTTCTGCTTCGGCTTCGTCGCCGTCGAGGGGCGTCTCGACTTCTAGGAAAATCTCTATCCCAATGTGCTGCTTCCCTTCCTCCCCTTGTGCCTTCCCTTGCGAAATTACGTCCAGGAGGCCTACTTCCATAATCTCTGACTACCTCTCTGGTAATATCTCTTTGGCTAGTCACGTCCTTCCCATATGGCAACATCATTGTATGATCTTTTTTCTCAAGGTTTCCCCTAGGGAGCCCTCTACCCCCTCCAAGTCTCCTAGGGAACCAGCCAGGTATAGTCCTTCCACGTTCCACATCAAGAAGAACTCTCCAGCCTTCAATCTTTTTCCCATTCGAGGTTTTGTAAGCTTTTTTCATATCACGCTCATCTTCATACTCAATGAAGCCATAGCCGCGTGGCTTTTTAGCTGGATCAGAGATAATTCTTACCTTCCTAATAGGTCCGTATACCTCGAACTCTTTTTTCAACTTTTTTTCTGTCACCTCAAAGCTCAGCCTGCCCACAAACATAGTCCTCCATGGGTCAGAAGTCATTTCACCACCTAAAAAAGGTAGCTCATTGGGATTGTAACTTTCGCGCTTCTCCTTGAGAATATCTTGCTGCAATGAAATTTTTTCCAACTTTACGCGTACTCTTTTTTCTTTTGGCGTTTCAAAAGAAAGTATCGGGGGAGGAGGAGTAGACTCAAAAAGATGGACATAATCAGCGAATCCATCATAAGCCGGCATCTTACGTTTCTTAGGGGGAGGAAAAAACTCTAGAGGGGGCCTTGACTTAAACAAGGCAAGAAGATGAGCGGGCATACCGTTCGCTGACATCTTGCCAACCGTTACTTACTCTGTCTGCAGTAAGGAATCACATTCCATGGAAAGATGAAAAATTTATTAAACAAAACTGCAGTGAGCAAAAAGTAAACAAATTATTAAGAAACAGAAACGAAGCACATTGTTTGACGAATTATCACCAAAAGGATAAAAAAGAAAAAAGGCATGATTTGGCATTCAACCATACCGAAAAAAGTACCATAGACAGCCAAAAAGCGTCTAATTCACCTACGAAGCGATCGTAAAAACCTCCGTTTCAATTACAAAAAATTATGGGGTTATGACCAAAATAATATGATCACTCACATCTGGTGAAGGATATCAAGGGCATAACCAGAATACAATTAAAGTTTAAAGCATGAAGCAGAAAACGACGGCTGCTCCGCCAAATTATTCATGACGCATAGGTTACGGTTTAGCTATACGAAGCTTACCTCCAAGCAAGTACTGCTCACCTTTTGGGAGACCAAAGAAATATGCGCAGTGCCAACACAAGCAGGCGCGGCCAAAAAACACCGTGAAATTGCCGATAATGAAGCTTATGCAGATTGCAACATGTTATGCGGTTCCCTAGCAAAAATTGGAAGTGAATTTGCCATGCTGGAATTAGAAGCGAGAGAAATATCGATATTGGCAGTCGTTATGAAGAGAAGCGCAAATTGCCGAGAGACGCGCCCTTCGTGGCCATTAAAGAGTACCAAAAGAGCGAAACGGGATGATACCTTGAAATGAACAGCAAAAATGGTCAAAGGTTCTCTGATATAGAAGGACTTTCTTTGAATGAAATGATGAGACTTAGTTATACTTATGCTCGTTAGCAGCGAAACGTGTGCAGATGATGCGTATTACGGGTATGATCCTGATATCGGCGAGCACATCATTCGGAATGACTCATAAAATTCACACACATGGAATCTCACTATTACATGATAGCTTACTTCCCTTTTGAAGTAACCTAGCTGACTACAGAACTGCATTTTCCTCAAGCTTGCATAGCAACGAAAAAGAGCCGAGTGTTCAACAGGCACTCCCTACCACGGTAGAATGGTGACCTACTAGTAGAAAAACGTGCGCTAGGGCACCCTTCGAGCTTCTTATGGCAGGGATCTAGGAAGTTTTCATATAATTTATATATTTAGGTACATGCAGATTGCTTTACTACCCGCGTAATCAAGCGGCTTGTGATTGCTCATCGCCCTGTCATTAACTGCTGCGAGGAAATATACGCTTTCTGTCTGCAAGTTCACACCTCAGGGCGTAGAGCATGTTTCTTTCCGAGCGTATTAGAAGCAGCCAAGTACTCACTAGCTTGGCGCCACTACAAAGATCCGAACGATTAGATCACTGCAGTAACTCAACTCGTGCTGTTCACACTATGGCCCCTCCAATGAAACACCGTGCCAATAGATAACCGGCCGTTTCGTAGAAATATCCCAGTAGTACTCCTGGAGACTACCATCATTCATAGCGTGGCACCAAGGCTGGCAACTTCATGTACTTAAAATAGGAAGAATATTAAGGTGTACAGTCAGTTCTGCCTGGGCTACAAGGAGCATTTGCCGTGGCCCAAAATTGAAGCTATGCGGCCGCCCGTGCTTAGGGAGCGGTAAAGAATGGGGCATATCTCTTTGTTACTTCAACTCCCGAATCATACCTGCACCTTTGTTTACTAGACCTAAAAAGATTAGTATTCTCTGAAATGGTAATATCCACGTGTTAATGGCCTTATAATTACAAGCCTATATCTCAGCTACGAAAATTGCTCCGAGGTCGTCCCAGAAGCAGGAAATTTCTTCTCGAAATAGCTGGAACTTTCGGAATAAATAAGTTAGAATCTGTACTTGAATAAGGTATACCTATGTTTCATAGAGAAAAAAGCAGAAGCCACGAAAACTTTGGCAGCGGTAAAAAAACTATACTTTTGACGGTATCTACTAGCCTTCTAATACCTTGAAATCGCTCATTGAGCTGTTAGTGCTTGTCACGGCAGTAAACCATGTTACATTATACATATTCCAGTATTTTCAACCATCAATTTTGAAGCCTGTTCTACTCACCGGGCAGTAAGTTTCTTGAAGACGATTGAAAGTGAAAACAAGTAGAAAACTGACTTGAACTGCTTCATATACTCCCCTGACCGAGTTGCACCGTTGGACGATATTCATGGCTTACTTGAACTGAGTTGTGAATTTAGAGGAGTCAATTTAAACACGAAAACATAGCTTGAGCATGCTAGCACATATTACTTTACCAAATGTAAAATGGAGTGAAGATACAGGTAGATTGCAAGTTAAGACGTAGAACCATTTCTGTCTGCATTAGTGTATATGGGCATTATTGCCTTCTTCCGTTGATAAAAGGATTTAAAACAAATCCAATATTTTCATAGTTCTATAATTAAAAGCAGCTAATGTCTACGCACTGGCTTAAAAAGCATACTGAGCCTCTGCGCAGCAGTCGTAAAGGGACCTTGTGGTTTTGTTCATCGTCCAATTATGCCACTGTCGTAATATTGTACATATCTAATAGCATAAAGGCAGTGATTCACTCTACCTCGAAAAAAAATGGCAAGTCTTGCCATTGCGTAGCGTTACGTAGTAGTTCGACCTATAGATATACGCCAGGATATTTAAGAAGTAAATTTTACGATATACTATTAAAGTAATCCTACCCTATTTCAGAGGTAAGAATACAGCGTTCCCTGAACCATCCAAAAATCCTCACTTATTTCATCACTTGCTTCGTATTTTAAAATAAACCCACAGCATGCTTCCTTGAACTTGCGAATAAATGTAATGAGCTGGGGGAAACTTGTCATGCAAAAGCTTCTAGTTAATATTGCTTGCGTGAAAGCATAAAGACAAATAGAAAGTATGATACAAGCCCCGAAGTCAAGTTGTCAACCGAGAAAGAGAGAAATTTTTTTAATCCGCTAAGCTGAAAAGATAAGCAGAGTAGAACTTATGCGCACAGATATCAAATTCATCGTAGAGTTGGTCTTTTCATCGAGAGCTATAAGCCAAAAAGACAAATGGCACACCGTCTAAAGTTAAAGACCTAATGAATCAATGAGCAGTCGTACTTGGTGACCTAAATAATTAGGAATCAAAGCTGGTGAAAATTGATAGTCTTGCGTGTAATTCTAGCAAATATAACAACGAACATGTAAGAATTTTTAAAATGCACTTAACTTATGGGATAAAAACTTGTAATTATACACGTCCCATAATCAACAATTTTGTCATTAGAAATTCTGTGAGGACATACAGACAAGCCTATTGGCCTGCAAAAGTGCATAAAATTCTGAAAGGCAACTTTGTAATAACTACCTTGAACACATAAATTTCTCTGCAAATTATGTTTAACGGTGATGTACTACCGTTGAATAAAATGTGCCTCCTCAAGGGAATCATGAAATTAGCAAATCTAACGCAAATTAAACTTTCAAGCCTGCTACTAGTACTCAAACCTCCCTATTCCACTGAAAGTTTTTTTATTTTTCAATGGTGGTCACTTGGCTTTTTGTACACTTTCATCAATCGCAGCAATACGAACTTGCCAGTCATGCTCTAAGCTAATATTAGCGGCATATCAATTTGGAACTATGGTAGGAGCCTCATATTGTAAGGTACTCTTATATCCATGTTACAAGCACTTACCAGTAAAAAGCAAAGTGGCGGAAGTTAAGCCAAACGAAAATTTGAAGGAAACAAAATAGAACAAATCAAATTACCATATAGCGAGTGAAACGATATAGTACGAAGTACGCTAAATGAGTGGAGATTGATGAAAGCATATGCTTCATGGAAACATAATGGTATAGCAGTATCATCACTGACCTTGAAGTAGTACCTAAAAATAACGGTGCCCTTTAAACAAGTCATGCTTGACAATGCATATTTTGCAGTCACAAAGTGAAAAGTGCTACAATTCCAGGATTGTGCAATGTTATGAAGCTAGTTTGAAGAGCAATTTATCCGTCAAGCATCAAGGATGTACAGGTATGATAGAGAACAATCAATACAGTGCGAAGTTTGCCTTGTACCTAATAAAGTGAATAGGATTCCTAAGGTGTTGAGAGGAGCAGCCAAGCGGCAAGAAAGCACTGTAATAATCGTATGCGTGGTTTCTCGTTGCAAGTGAGGATATGAACGTTTCCAAGACTACGCTTTCCCTAGCTCTAGTTAATATAAGGATTGCAAGCTCCTAGGGCAGGAGGCTCAGGAACAGAGTGGGGTGCTACGTGGGGCTCTTTTCCGCTAGACGCTACATCATTAGGGCAACTGCTTTCAGTAGTCCATCATTCTTCGAAACATTCTGCCCCAAAAAGCCTTGCTGCGAAGGGCAGGGTATCAAATTACCACATGTTCAAGGCGGGAGATGCAATTCTTTATCCTTTGCTTACAACGCCTAGCATGCCTGCATGCGATTTGCTGGAGAAGGTCCTGGTTAGTGGAGAATGTAATTTTGAAGGAATTTTGTGTGTGGATTCGTTGATGGGTTTGCGTTCGCCGCGAAAAGAGATATGTTCCGAGATTTCTACTGGACTTCATTTCGGAGCGCACATATTAAGGTGGTATTCTGCAAGCACACACAGCTTATGCAGCACTCATTTCCAAGTCTTGCTCTTTGGAGTAAGCCGAAGCAGGTAATTATGGATTTGAAAAGCTTTAATTTGGATTTATCGCTACGTCGAGTCGTTTATAGTGGAATTATATTCGAACAAGTATAGATCTTTGTGGGAGTATTTGAGTTGCGCCCTGAAAAAAGAAAGCTTGGTGACGCTATACGTACATCTTCCACCGTTGGAGCAAGTTTTGGAAAATATGCGCTCATCAGTATATCTATTTTAGGGAAACCCTAGTGGTGAAGGATTACTCTGACCACCACCCGTGATGTGCGCTTAAGTTGAAGAACCTCTTTTCATTTAAATTTAAATAATAAGATCCTGGTTGTGCTTCATGCGCTACTGATTGCTAGTAGCTGGCCTTTTTCTTGTCGATGCTTTGATGTTTAATAATTTTTGATTGACTGTTCATAAGAGGTACGCGGGAAACTCAGATCTTTGCAGGGTGGAACATGTCCATTTACTCACTGCTACGGTTTAAGCGCTTTTCAAACTCACCATTGTGTAGTTGAGGGTAGGTGGTAAGTCGGCCTCTGGGCAAGCTATTCTGCTGTTAGGCAAAATGGCGTCGGCTAACTGGGACATTATGGTTATCATCCTGGATTGCGGAAAGTCAATGCAGCTGAGCTGTCCTAGTGGAAATTCTAAAAAAGCGTTCGAATGCAAGCGCAAATTTGATATAGCTAAAGATTTTGTAGCCAAAGTAATTCTGCGTAGGATGGCATTGCATCCTAGAAATGAGGTTGGAATAGTCTGCATTAACTCTTTCTATCAGCCCAGCTTTTCTTCTAAAATACCCTTAATTGAAGGAGTCTCTCTATTTAGCGATATTGGTTTCGCCGACTTCTCTTTGCTGCAACAGCTTGAACATTTGCAACCATCAGAAATAGATGAAGACCCGCTTAAAGGATTGGATTTCGCCCTTGAGCTAATTCAAAGGCAGTGCGTCAATAAAAAGGTCAGCTCCCAGGCTTTACGTCCTAGGCTTTGCGCATATTTTTCATGGTTAGTCATGAGCATGAACGTGAAAACTTAGGAAATTTTTGCAGTTCATCGAATTCATGGTTTCTATTTGTTGTTTCAGATACGTAAGCAACTTGTGCTCGTTATTCCAGATGCGCTGAAGAGCGAAGAGAAGCTGCTGTATAATAATTTTAATCGACGGATGCAAGCTCTAGAAGTTAATCTTATGGTGATACAGCTTGAAAACTCAGCTATTTGCAGTACGCTTAATGATATGCCGTTAACAACTCCACAGAACGTATGTGCCAATCTCGGAGCAACGTATGCAATTAGCAGTAATGCGGAAGATGCTCTCCGGTGCCTCGAATTCAGACGCAACTACTCTGTGAAACGTGTATCTACAATGTTATGTGTTGCGCCCTCAATGCGAATACCAGTGGAGATGTACCTGAGAACAAAAGTCTCCTCTCTTTCAACATTAAGGAGAGTTTCTCTGCCTGGACTTTCGACAGAAGCTGAAGGCGCCATAAACATGCACCGTACACACTTTCGTCCTAGCGATCCGATGAAATCAGTTATCGGCTCAATGGATAAAGCGAAGGCTTACCGCTACGGTAAAAAACTTGTTCCGTTTAGCAGTTTGGAGGCATCGCTATTTAAAGTGGAGACAATGCCTGGGATTACCGTTCTTTGCGTAGTGAAGATATCTCAGATTCTTCGACATTGGTTGGTAGATTGTGTGGAATGTATTCTTGCTGCGCGGTACAATAAATCAGCTACCGCCGCTTTGGGTAATTTAGTACATGCGCTCAGGCAGCGAAAAGAAGCGTTATTATGCCGATATGTATGGAGAAAGAATGCGGCACCGAGACTTGCAGCCGTTTTCCCTTCAAAATCTGGCAAGAGATGCTCTCTTACTCTGGTTTATATTCCATTTTTTGAGGATCTACAATCCCTTAATCTGGAGGCGATGCCACTTCTGGAAAATGAACCACTGAATTCTATTTCCAGACTGATTGAAATACTGCAACTAGATAGAGAAATTGCCATGTCTGCTGTTGGGGATGAATTGAGTGCATTGAATTCATGGTGCAAGAAAACTCAGCATCTGATCACCATGTTCAATCCCTTGGTATGCGCTATTCAAAATTATTTCGTGGGAAAATTACTCGGTGGAGAAACTGTTTACAAGGCCAGTACTATTTCAGAGGTTAATTTCTCTTTGCCACGACAGATGAAGGAATTATCAGAGATACATAAGGTGTTGCACAGTAACTTTTCACTAGAGAGCATTGAAAATGTAAAAAATGAGATGGCAGAGACAAGTCTGCATACTTTACATTCGAAGAAAGCCGCAGAAGTAGCGGTTTCGGTAAAAGCCATTGAAATTGTTGACAATGATTAGCGACGTAATTACTGACTTTGCCACGCTGTAATACTGCTTTTTAAAAAAATTGCTTATCGTGCTCGGTGCTATCTTGACGTCTTGTCGCCTATACTGTGCGTTTTTTGAGTATAATCTATCTTACATGGTTTTAGCACTAATATTTATAGTCTTATCAATAAATTCGTCTGATAATCTTCTGCTTCAATTGGATTTTTCATGCAAGTGTTCTGCCGCGAATTCTGCGCGTATCAGGCGTATAGCATTATCAGCGATAAAATCCTCCTGTGTATCTTTTTTGCTGAATATTTGAGGAGCTAGCCAGAGTTTCAGTGGAACAATACTGAACTTGGGACAAAAGTTATCAAGACTGTTTTGGTTAGAGAGTGACTTTTGGCTCATCTTTTTATGGAGTTCCCAATGAAATGACTGGCGTACTTTGAGTGGTTCTGGGCATGCACCTGCTATGAAATATTTAGTGTGCGGCCTGGATTTAGAGTACTTATGAAATACTTGAGGTCCGGCTGCTATGAGTCTGATGTCCTTAATGCTGCTTAAGGTTATTTATGTGATTGATGTGCACCTGGTGGCAACATCTTACGACTGGCGAATAGCTTGTGTTATTCAAATGGTCTTAAAAGCTTTGGAACAGTTTCCTAGCGCTTGCAACTTGACTTGTATCAAGCAAAGACATACCTCAAAATATGCTGCTTCAAATGTCGATCTGATAAAATTGGCTAAATTCTTTAGTGAAACTTCTGGGACCATGAGCAAAGCTAAAATACCGTAGAACCAGAGGCTTAAGGGGTGCGTACGGCAGCTTCAGTGGAATGGTTAAACAATATTGCCCCTTTAAGTTATCGTTTGTCATTAAAGTCTCATAGCTAAATATTCTTATTTTGATAGGTCATATCGCACCGTCCATCATTGCTCTCTACTATCACAGGTTAAGCTCGTTTATATATGTACTGATTTGATTTTCGTCTGGCTGATACTTGCGCTAAAATATCATAAAATTAAATATTTTGGCATGGGATTTGCCCCCCAGTAAAACCACTATCTCAAGATGTTAAGCTGCGTACCATTTTTGGTATTTTTATACTTCGGTAGTTATGGCCCGTGAGACTGGGCGCTATATTTTTATAGCGTAATACACAGAGGATGCTAGCAGAATCATGCTAAACCGGCGACATATGAAGAAAAATTTAAGGAATTTGCATTGTGTACGATTCTTCGTATATCTTGAAAATTTTAAGTTACGTCCGCCTAGTTCAACGTCGGCGTCTAAGGGTATCTTAGCCTATTTCTTCCTTCACAGGCATCTACCTATGGATATTTTTTCTATATACAATCAATAAAGCTAAATCTTTAATTGTACCTCTTTGCAAATAATCCTGTAGCTCGGATAACTAACATGCTAACCAAAACTTAGAATAAAACAAATTTTAGAACATAAAAAAATGGGAAAGGTGCGTAGATGAATTCCAGCGGGTAATCATGAAGGTTCATCACGCAGATACACGGGTGTTATAAGTTCCCTCATAAGATGGAAAGGGTGGCGGCATGCGCATCCCTTCACACTTGGTTTGGTGTCACGTGAAAGGAAAGACAAGAGTATCCTTAGAAAATAACTAGCACGGATACGCTTGTTCACGATGGTGCACGGTTGCTAAGAAGGCGCAAAGTCTAGTCATTTGTAGGGATGTGTAGTGTCTCACGAATATTTTACGCCAGCACCCACGCTATCCGGTGTTGGTATGGGTAACACTTTCCCTCGCGGGCAGCTCAACGGTGTAGTTAAAAGTAAACCTGGTACCAGGAGTTGTATGTCATATTTTTTATTTTTCTACTCTGGCTACTTGCATACTATCGCGGCATCACTAGGGTGAAATTATTCAATTATTCGCTTATAAAATTATTTACCGAGCGACAGTAAAAAAAATTTACAAGGCCCTTTAGCATAACAATTTTTCGACATTAATCCAAAGCCTTTACCATGGATTCGTCTACAGCAAAAAGATTTAGCGTTTTTCTTCTCTTAGCACTGTTGTGCTCATTTGGTGTTCATGGCAGCGGTAAGCAACGCTATATTTGTTCATGCAGGATGATGATGTTATTGCTTGTTGTCCTGAAAATATTGCTATTGTAGCAAGGTAAACGACCTCAAAAATAGAATATTTATGTTAAGAAAAAAGTTTTGTTTCTCAGTTATCAATTCGAAGCTATCACGGGAAAGGAGTTACAGGAACGTAGTTAGAGAGAGCATCTCCGATAAGTCTGTGGAGAAGGCATTAGTAGAGGCATTTGAGGTTCTTCATGGAGGAAATGATGAACTCAAAGCTGCTGAGGTTTTCTCCAAAAAAATTGGGGAAAGTGTCGAGAACTCCATGGACTCCTTCATCAAAGCAGTTCGACAAGTAGATGGTATTGTACACTTTGATCTCACATCAAGCCAATACCTTCCACCTTCAGTAATTGCCCTTTTTCAGAAACTCCAAGTAAGTAAAGGTAGATATATTAAAAAAAGGTTGCGAGATTTCTTTAAACATGAATGAAATTTTTTTTCCAGGCATTGACAGCACCTCTAAAGTCTACTACTACCACTACTACCACTACTACTGCTGCTACCACAACCTCGGGCTCCAGTACCACAGTAGTAAGAGAATCCAAAGGTGAGGAAACTAGTGATTCCAGGCATTTAAAAAATACACTTGAGAAATCTACGGTTAATCTAAAATGGCTTGAATCCTCACCATTGTTCAATGCTATGGATATGATTCGCGATGGTTTCTCAGCGAAAGAATCTGCGAATTCTTTCATATCGCTCACGGGCATAGAGACACCCGTAGACTTTGTTGAGGATTTCTTGGTCGCTGCTACAAATACGGCCGAATCCTTCAATAAGATGATTGAAGGGAGCCTCGACAAGTCACTCAACACGAAGTATCCAGAGTTTATTGCTGAACTTATCCTTAAACTCCAGGTACTAAAACAGATTGTTTATTAGCTGAGATTAGTCTAAATGCTTTTAAATATTGTTATTTTTTCAAGAATCTAATCCCCACTACGACGACGACCACGGTGACTACTAGTTCGACGACTGCGGCAACCACTGCAACCATTGCAACCATTGCAAGCACTGCAAGCACTGCAAGCACTGCAAGCACTGCAAGCACTGCAAGCACTGCAAGCACTGCAAGCACTGCAAGCACTGCAAGCACTGCAA
>JADHZB010001817.1:57422-103287 GCA_015657535.1 Nephromyces sp. MM_2019
CCACTACAACCACTACAACCACTACAACCACTACAACCACTACAACCACTACAACCACTACAACCACTACAACCACTACAACCACTACAACCACTGCAAGCACTGCAAGCACTGCAAGCACTGCAAGCACTGCACCCATCATAAGGCGTAGGCTAGCTGAGAACGAGGATAGACAGTTGGCGATTACGGATATTGTTCCTGTATCTTTGGTAGAGGCAATAGGAATGTTGCGGGGAGGAGCCGGTCTTAAAGATGCTGCATCTCTATTCGCAGCATCAACAAATTTAGATCCTTCGAGTGATACCATAGAAAATTTCATGTCCTCAGCAAGGCAAACTGCAAAGGATCTTGATATATCCGTAATTGGAGAAGGAGGCTTGATTTCAAACCTAGCGTACCCGCTCTTCTTCAACGATATTTTTGACAAGCTTACGGTAGCAACGAATTAGAAGTGCTATTCTTGTAATTACTAAGCTTGCTTTTCTTATAATATTACACTAAATGGTGTTATTCCAAGAAATTTTACAATAATTAGGGTTATTCAAAGAAATTATACAATAATTAGGGTTATTCCAAGAATTTTTTTTTCTGTATGTTTGCAGTCTCTTATCCCGTTTTGGAACTTGAAGACTACTACTACCACTACCACTACCACTGCTGCTACGACTGCTACAACTGCAACAACTGCTACAACTGCTACCCCCACATCGAGACGACTTTCCTTGAGAGATGGTATTGGGAGTCCCTTTCTGGAGTCTCTGAAACTTATGGATCAAGGATACTCGATACATGATTCTGCGGAGGACTTCTTTGCTAAAACTGGTCTTGATATCCCGATAGCTACAGTGCAAAAGCTGTTTCTATCACCGTACCACGCTGTAAAGGCGGAGCTTCTAGATGAAATGAAATTTAGGGAGGAGGCTCTATTAGAAGCCCGTTATCCGGAGTTTATTTTAACGCTTATTCAAAAGCTTCAGGATCTAATTATCGTCAAAACTACTACAACCACCACTACCACTACTAGTTCTACCGCCTCTACTGCCAGTACCGCATCTACCGCAACTACCGCATCTACCGCAACTACCGCATCTACCGCAACTACCGTATCTACCGCATCTACCGCAACTACCGTATCTACCGCATCTACCTGAACTACCATAGTTACTTAACCAGTATAATAAGGCTTTACCCAGCACCTTTTCCACGAAATCACCTTTAAATAATATGGCATGCCGCTGTTTTACCTTCTATTGGGTAATGAGTGCCTTCAACTGTAGGACACGTTCCAAGAACTCTACGTCTTGCTATGCGTTGACTCAGAAGCGATAAATTATCCAAGAGCCTCGTTCGCTGATATCCTGTTGGCCCTCGAGGTACAATGATTTTTAAATGGTGGAGGTATCTCTTGAAAGGCATAAAACGTTTGTTTATCACTGGAGGCACAAACTATATAAGAAACACGTGAATTTACTTGGCGTTACACGCAAATTAAACAATGCCTGAAGGTTGTACGTGGATCCGAGTAGGTACGGGGCTTTGCTTTGGAGTTCAAGTCCCCCATCAATTTTTGACCGGCTCCCTGGCCCAAATTTCTGTCGTGGAAAATTGATTTGCGGTCTTCAAAATATGCTTTTTATTAGCAACTCTTCGTAGATCTCTAACGCGGTAGTTATCATTGGCACTATACGAACCGTGATACATTCATACTAATTTTTTATCTGGTGATTTTCGATAAAATTACTCTCAGGTTTATTTCTAATAATCCTTGCTAGTATAGCTGAGTCCCTATCATAAACTCATGGATGTGCCTATTCACCGCAATTTTTTAAGGCCCCTGTAAAGCTCATTAATGCAGTTTATTTTTCTTGACAGTGGAGCCTTGGTTATGGTATAAGGATATGATAATAGAGTAATGGGATGCAAGGCATTGCTGGATATTTTTTCAGCTATATTCATAGGCTAACAACCCCTTCAACTACGGTTAAAATGTATAAGTTTACAATTGCGTTACTAAATAGCAAGTTCATATTGAGGTATTTGGGTGGATTATTGGACTGCTCCAGTTTACATCTGTGCTAAAGGGCATTAAATAAAAAAGGCAATCCCCAGCCCTATACACATGTTATGAAATTTATTTCGCAGTACTATGTGTTAACTCTAGCCGCTGCGTTTTGAATTTGAAGCTTATCGTGGTGTTGGGAAATGAAGTGCAAACTTTAACCTGGAACTAATTTAGAAAAACCATGTAAGGGCGATTTACGTTGTTGGCTAGTAGTCCCTACACGCAGGACTTAAGTGGCTTTTTCCAAGTTCACGAAATTTCATTAGCGCTTGTACGTTAAGGAGTGCGGAGTCAACTCTTAAAGCTATTCGAAATTGCGCTGCAAGTCTTCCAGTAGAATCTCCAAACCACAATCCATCCCCGCGACCTAACCATAGCGTGCACCCAATTGGGTTGGAGTCCAAAAACAAAATGAAGTGGCACACGCTAAAATAATTTCAATCATATAGCTATACTCCTTTCGCAGTTCAAAATTGAGTTTGGCGTCAAATTCGGATTGTACTTTCACGGAGTGTTGCGGTTAGAAGTTGCTGAATGATGGTCATTGCTGCCATTATTTAGGCATACACCTTGCTATGCAGCCGGGGATATTTTGCGTCGCATCTAGCTTCTAGCAAGCAATATAATTACGTCGAGACTAAATTTACAGTGCGCTGACGCAGGAAAAGAAAAGGCAGACAGGAGCAGCAGGTCATGACCCTGCTTTTGGATATCTGTTTAGGGCTATACCTTGTAGTATGAGCGAAAAGGCATTGGACGAAGTTTCAAGCCTTCGGAAATTGCGCCAATCTATTAAAATTAGCCGCACAATAAGCAATGAGTGCCCATGTTTGAAAATTCCCCCATAATATTGGAATCTACAGTCCCCAAAAAAAATAAGAGATTTCCAGGTATTAAAATCAACTACGTCACTGAAGTTTGCAGCGTTTCCAAGCAAAGGGCTTCTGTACGATGAATGATCGCCACAATTTTGAATGCTAGTATATTATTGAAGTTTAGCGTCCTCCAAAACATTTTTAGACTGACAAATATATGCCATACCTTCAAAATTTTATCTTTAATATGTCAAAGTTAATTATTTCAGCTTTCATCGAAACAGCAATAAACTGCACCTGTGCATGATACTATGGTACTGAGGTGGAAAGCATTATTTTTATTGGAAGGATAAATTCACCGTCGCTCATTGGTTTATGCCTTTATATGCTCAAAATTTAGTAGCATATAGATACGTTCTGAGTAAAAAATAATCTTGGGCATTGAAATGGTCAGCTTTATTAACATACTAAAAATTTAGGCGGGAAAAAGCTGCTTCTTATTAAATCATGCATCGTATGGCCTCCAAGAAAAGGAGTACAGCGACTGTAAATATAAAGTTTACTAAAACCCTCCTAGCTGATGTTAGCGTCATTTCCGTATATGATTAGCAAAGGCAGCAAGTAAACAATCAAAGACATTTTATTTAAAACCAATATAGCCGATACTTACAAATTTGAGCCAAAACATGACATATTGCGTATATGCAACCTTTTGTACCACCCTCGAAAATTATTTCGCCGCCTAACAAAAATAGACCTTCAAGTGGTCACGGCGATGAAAACTTCACATGGGCTTTTTGCAGGAGAATTTGCGAAATTTTATATTCTGAATTAATTCTGATACTGTACACACACGGAGTATGAGCTTCCAGAGGGATTCACCGAGAAGATTAGATACTATTCCATTTAGTCTTGAAGCTGGCCTTGTTTGTGCGAAGCCAGAAACACAAAAATGCTTCATATTTTATCCACACTGTTTACGGGGTTTCTATAATCTTTGGTTCTAGGATAGCTGCCTCATCACCGCCAAATTTCTCGAAGAAAAAACACATTGCGTACCTCTCTCATCCGATAGCAATAAATGCATATTTGATCGGTACTCAGCGTCATCTTTAAAGTCATGCAATTGTGTGCATAGAAAAGTTAGCAAGAATAGCCTCAAAACAAATAATATTGTCCGCTCATAGCATGGCAGGGAAATCCAAAGCTCGAAACTTTCACGGGGGTACGTTTTTTTCAAGTTTAATACTTGTTATATAGTCCACCAAGAAGTACAGTGGAACGAAGAGTATTACCCCTATCTTGTTAACTCTTCATTGTACATACATGCTAGAAATTTTTTTTTAGTTCCCAAGGGTTGGCATACCCCTTCCCAATTCAACCTGAAATCAGGTTCGACTATGGAAGTTAGCTACGCATAATGTTGCGCTTAGTCTTCGGGGCGTCCTGATGCGTGCACGTAAAAAAACAAAAAAGCATTGTATATATATAGGCGCACCTTTCACGTCAATTCAAGCTCTATGCGCAAGTTGCTCGGGATTAGTAAGTGTAGTGATGATAACACTTCTTATTCTAGTATTGCCGCGCATGCTAGCCAATATGCAATATTTGACAAGGATTTTAGGTGGCACACAGTGGTTGTTATACTCCTTGATAGTTGACCACTGCTGCGCATAATAAATTATGAACTTATGCACGTTGTAGTTTATCTGGCCCAAATATTTCATTCGCCCTTACACGCTCCCTCGTTAGCCGTTCGAGGTATCGTCACTGCCTAATCCATGCTTCTTGACATTCATGGAACTGCTGAATTTAAAAAAATCTATTCCAGAAGCTCTCCTGTTTTTCTTCAGCAGCTCACTCACTTCTATGCTGGTTTGCCCGTAACTGAAATACAAGACATTAAAACGAAATTGAAAAAGTTTATAGAGAAATCCGTATAGGAGATACCATGCATTACTCGTGAAAACATCATCACTGTTTAAAGCACAGGTGCAAAAAATTTCTTACTTCATGTAAGGGAAAAAGTACTTCGAAGGGATATCCTCAGAAAATGGCTTGAAATTAGCAACCTTTAGAGTAAAATCCCATCTAAAGCAGCACAAATGCAGATATTTTGGTCAGATTCTTTTTTGTAAGGGAGAGCTAGTATGAAACAATGAGTCTTACTTTGAATAGGCTTCTTTGGTATTACATTTAAATGTTCGAACTGGAAGTTTTGGGCTCTAAAAAAAATTGCATTTTATAAGTTAATTAAGGCGTTCACAAGCTAAGTCTTCATAAACATATACAGAAATTTGATTTTACATTTTCTGCTGCTTCTGGGGTTGGAAAAAAAGAGATGCTTAGGGACTCATCATCCGTCTCACAAGTATAGTACTTCAAATCTATGACACATTCAGGAGTTTTTTGCTGAAAGAAAATAATGGTTATTTCAATAGCTTTGGGTCTTTCAAATAGGAATATAGGTATGGTAAAGTTTTCACAAATTTTTTTAGCAATCTGCCTATTTTTCCGCCTACGTATTTATCCCTGTATACGGCTATATACCCTTTCCTGCAAAGGACAAATCTGTGAAAATACAGAGTTGTAAAAAAGGAGATATAAGCTCATAATAATTTAACTACTAGCTATAGTAAACAAGTTAATGCGGTGTATGTAGCTCAAAATCTGATTGTAGCAAAAAGCTCAGTTTGAGGAATCCTTCCAAGCAACAAAAAAAGCAATGGATCCGATAGGTAATCTAAACCAGGCAAGAGACGTTAAACTCACGGTTTCAGGTTGGGAATCACTTTCTGTTTTGGATCTACATTGCGAAATTTGCGTGCCTCTATGCTTCTTTTAATTCTAAAAAAAAATATAAAAAAAAGATGCCTTTCCTTAAGTTTTATTTACGAAAAAACCAAAATCATTTACATGAAAATTTGAACAACCTCATTAAATTGCTCTGCTAGTGAACACGACAATTATAAGATGCAGAAGTATTCTAAGTCCATGTATTTTAAAAAATTGGTATCGCTATCGCAAAAAAAAAATACGTACAGCCTGAGCAAGGCTAAAGTTTTTAATTTCCCTAAAAGGTGACGCTTTAAATACCTGTCAAACTCTTTTGCAAGAAGAAACGTAAGATCCAACCTTTGTTCGGAATCAGTATGACGCTGCATTAACATTTTCAATAGATCCCTGGGGTTGCTTTAAAAAAACTTTCGGGGATATTAATATTTCTACATCTCCCACAGTGTTTGTTATAAAGCGCATTACGCGGTGTGCACACTATGCTATATTAATTAACAAACGACCAGCATGAACGTGATACCAAAAATTAACACAATGTGGAAGTTACCTCTGCATAAATTCGAATCTTTCTCATCTCTGTAAAAAACTGTACTTCACAGTCGCTCTTTCCTATTTTTAAAATCTCTTTCTTTGCCTAAAAAAATAAATTTAATAGAAAAGGCCCTTCATGAGACAAAAAAGGGGAATAAGTTTTTTTCAGCCTTTATCTAGAGTTGAGTGACTTACATCCTTCGATGGATACAGTAAAATAAAATTTTCTTGAATTTCTAAGGCTGATGATTTCCCCGTTTCATCAGCGTCATCAAACATGTTAATAGGAAATACATATCTAAAAAAAAAAGTTAACTCTTGCGAAATAATATAACATCCAAAAAGCAGGAAATGGTTTCATCGTATAAAATTGAAACTGACTTTGCTAGATTTCCAAATCCTTTTTTTCCTTCCGTATCTGGCTCGATAAATCCTCCAAAAGTCAGGGCCACATACCATCTATACGTTCCCCCATTAAATTCTTTATTGGTCAAAAAGTTTTATAAAAATCTTAGAAATATTTTAATACCTTTCAAACTCATTAATACTAGAGCAATCCAACGTGATTCTTTCCATTTTCCCAGCCTGAAGTAATAATTTGGTAAACAATAAAAAATCTTTTCTGCTTTATTTTCAACAAAATGTAACAAAATCAAAATCAAAACAAAGCGGATGTTTTACCGAATTAGCTATACTGATTTCACGTCTCTCTCGGTTTGCAATGGCGCTACAAGTGCTCGCTGGTAGGGTTATAATGGGTTGAGAATCTGGAGAGCCATAGTATCTATAAAGCTCTAGGACTCCCGTGGTAACAACACCGACCCTGCAGCATGTAAATTAACTTAATTTCACAGTTACAAAAGAAAACTTTCGTAGTTTAAGAAAAGCTTACTGATTCGTCTTTTTTGCTGGCCCCTCTATTTTGCGTTCTGTGAAGTTATTCGCTTGTAGCTCGTTAGACCAGCTAAAAAAATATGAAGAGCAATGTTGCACTTCAAATTAATTTCGGAAAAAATTTAAAGCCGTGCTCAAAATAATGGTGTGAATCCCTTTGACCTGGCTTCATATTAAAAACTAATACGCTTCTGTTTGCGTACCTTAAAAAAGTAGCTTCGTTAGGGAGTAAGAAAACGTAGGACTCCTCGTTCGATGTACCTGGCTAAAGAAAAAACACGAAATTTATTCAAAGCGCTGCAATTTTGTAATTATAGCATACCTTATGTACTATTTCAATCTCGAATGCGTCCTTATTAGTCTTCATACAGCAATTTTCAGCCTTCAGCGCAACAGCAGGAATTGTGTCTTCCTTCTTTTCATAAATCATTAGTTCGCCATCCTTAACGAAAAACATCCTGCATATTATAGAGGGAAAAGCTAATTAAAGTTGAGGAGCACTTTGAGTTAATGCTAAAACTTTTTCCATAAGCTTTGATGGCATGCAGATAAACTAAACTGCCTTTTATAATAAAAATATTTCCGAGTTAATGATAAAAATTAAATACTAGACATTTGATAGACTCAAAATGTTTTGCTACTATAATAGACACTGCAAACTAACTCTTGCATATTATCTACGGTTTCTTCAGATAAGGTTTCACTGGAGGAACTTTCCGAGCTTACGCTTTTTTCTTTTTCTGCTTCTACTTCCGGAAAAACTTTTTTTTCCTCTTTAACGCTTGCTAGCGACTCTTCTGGTGTCACCTTGACTCTTGATAAATGGCTTATGCTCTCCTCAGGAATTTGTTTCCAGTTGGCTTGCTGGAACATACTCAGCACTCTGAAAAGGTGAGCTCATTATAATATTGAAAATAGCTTAAATTTTAAAAATTTGCATCAGATTAAACTAGCTTACATGGCAGAACATGCACATTGTTTTAACTTACAAGCTGAATGCTTCTTTATTTTCAGTTCGAACCCTCATTTTACCGAACTGTAAAAAAAGAAAAAAAAAAACTTTGGGAGCAAAAATATTGCAAAAAGGTGGTTATGACAAAATTTTTAAAACGACAAGCTTTTACATCTTACCGGATTCAGCACTACTATCTCGTTTAACTCCGGTTTAGCTTTATATTGGCATAGAGAGCAAGATATTTTTGCGGGATTTAATACCTAAAATAATTCGTAGTAAAAAATAATGATTTAGTTCTTGCGATTTTAACAAAGCGCTAAACACAAAAAATCACAGAAAAAAAACACGGTTAGCTATTAAGTAAAGCTTGCTTCTCAAAAAGGCTTTCAGTCAAACCATAATTAATGGAAATAGCTCTCGCTATTAACTTGCTTATTTCGTGCTTTTTTTCTGACTAGAAACAACTTTTCTGGTTACAGAAGTTGTTCATTTTTTTATAACCTTACGTTTTCGCTCAAAAACTGTACGGAGTTAGCTTCCTTATCGAACTCAAGCTCGCTGAAAAAAAAATTTGCTAACAATTTTTAAATTAAGCTTAGAATTAGTATCTTAGCGAAGCATGCAGTTAGTATATTTTACTAATAAAATTAGGGCTTATAAAAAAATTCGTAAAGGCCTTAATAATTTTACACTGCTAGAAGTTTAAATTTAATGTAAGAAGATATCCCGTGGCTTGAAAATATTTTTGATTGCCAGGTTTAATTTATTACCAGCCTCTTTGCTCAGGGGCCGTGAAACTGCCGTCCGGGTTTTTCATATTAGGAATGAACACATCTACCAATAGTTTTTTTGATTTTTTAACTTGTGATTTTGGCTCTACTCGCTCAGTCTTTATAAATCCCGCGTACCGAAAAGCATGAAACCATCTACAGGAATTAAAAAATTTAAATAAGATACAAGGTGTAACTTCACAAGTTTGCTAGAGAAAAAATCAACTCGTAAGTTTAGCAAGCTAGCTTTAAGGAAAAATTAGCTCAAGAATATAAAATATTGCATAAACACTGCGGATTTACCAAGGGGCAAATTTAGCGTTTAATACCTATCGAAATCGTCTTCGTCCTTAAACTGAAAATGATGTACTTCCGGATTTGAACCTTCAGTTGCTTGATAATGCAACGTAATGTGCAAGCCTTCTGGTTCAACCGCAGAATTTTGCACCTTATGGGCCTTCAACAAGGCTATGGGATTTTCATCCTTTAAAGGTAAAAGAATAAGTATAAAAAATATAGACAATTCAGTTTGTATAGATAGAATGCACAGGTGTATGATGCGCATGAATTTACTGGATTACCTTTGTATCATCGTAAACGTAGAGATTGGAAAGGGCACAGGCTAGAAGTCTACAAAACAAAATAGATGACATACTCTGAAACAAATTAGCCCCGCGAATCTTCAAGCATGTAGCACACCATGTGCTTGGCCCACCTTTTCCTATAACCTGCTGGCTTTGTAGCTGTGTCAGATATCGCATGTAGTATGCTACCTACGAGCGACAAGAACAATGAGAAGAAAAAGGATTTTAACGAGAAACTTGCCAATCAGCAGCAGGAGTTCTTTCCTTTCTACGTTAGCTTACCCTTGTAATAAACTCCTTTTCCCGCTTCCCACATTCTCTGAACAAATATATCAGAAAGCAAAGGTATTGAATGGTTTGAAAAAAAAATATATTGAGACCCACCAATTCCTCGTTTTTAAGATGAATCTGCCGATTGGCGACGTTTTCCAGGGCTTTTAAAACTCTGAAAAAGTTTAAGCACGACAGAGATGAAATCAACTATTCTGTGTTCTATTCTTTTATCAGTGAACAATAAGCATAACCTTGTAAGTAATTCCCTTTGCTCACGCAAAGCTTTTTGCTGAGCTGAAGCTATGCTAGACCGGTCTTTATAATCTGGCGCTTGCACAGTCATCATCTCATCCGCTGAATTTTTTGATTAAATAAATACTTTGTTTCATGGCAGGTATTATCATTTTTCTACGGCCTCAAAGGGGCTTAAAACTTGAAATTGCTGCAATTTTCAGTAGTTTTATGAATGTTAAGAGACGATTAGCTTTAGCTTACATTCGTCTCCTTTTCTCTTAGTGCTTATAGGTGCATGAACTTCACTTGTTACGAATTCAGCTTTTTCCTTAAATTGAGGAATAGTTAAGATTACCGGGGGAATTAAGGATTTTTCTTTGTTAAGCGCTTCAATCTACGATATTTGAGCAAAGTATTTGGGTGAGTCACAACCTATGGAACTTGCGTAAAAGTAGCAGCACTTATCGAACAAGTAGCAAGCTTACAATCAAATTAAGCCTCTTAATCTCATCCCTCTGAAATTGGCTTAATGTATTCACTTCTTGAAACTCGCTGAATACAACGAAAAGCAGTTAAAAAAAAAAGGAGCTAATTAGCTGTTTTGTATAGGATTTCCGCAAGTAAATGCAAAAGTGCTAGCGATACCTCTCCAGCTGCACTAGGCATGTTTTCGCAACTTTCAGTTCTGAATTAAAAATAGTAGGTAAAAAAAACTTTTCAGAACTTTGAAAATTGCTCAAATTTTTTAATAAAAGAACAATTTTCGGCTGGCTTTAGGAGAAAATAGCTTTCACTCTGCTCACCACTTGACTTTGATCCTAGTTGCATAAGTACTGAGCCTTCCCCAGAAACATCAGGGTTAACCTGGTAACCAAAAAATTCAAATTCTCCCCAAGAAAATTCATTCAAGCTTTACCGGTAGTAAATCATGCCGTGCAAGAAAAATTTTTTGAGACAAAAACTCGCAGCAACCTAATTATAGAGCTGGATACTGCTCATCTCACCCTTTTTCCGGCTTCAATTTGTGACTGTTTTTCAGATAATTGTAAACTCAAGCTTTCAATCGAACCTTTCTGCTGCTCGATCATATTCCTTAGCCTTGTATTTTCCTCTTCATACTCCTTCACCTATAGAGTGAATTGCCACAAGGTGGCAACGCTGCAATTTTTAAAATGCTTAAAAGTTTGAGTTGGTTTGTTTTTCCAGTGAATTCTCACCTTTGTATCTTGAAAATTTTGCTCTCTATGCAGCGCTTCTTCTTCTAGTTTAGCACACTGCAGCATTAATTGCTGCATATTTTTATCAATTAAAGTATTTTCATGGGACAAAGCAACTATTTCTGCATTTAACCCATCTATCTGTAACCTAAGACGCTCATTTTCATCGATTATAGGCTTAGTGTACGTCAGGTTTTGTTCACGCAGGATGCTTATCTGGTTTTCTTGCTCAAAAATTATCCTTGTAAGAGCTTGCAAGCGGCTTTCCTGGTTTATTACATCGCCTCCACTGCCTTGGAACTCCATCTTAGCATGCGAGATTCCATTAAAGTTTCAGCTCCTTCGTGTTATTATATTTACATGGATAAGCAACAACAGCAATAATGGATATTGGCATCTCGTGATACACGATTTGATTGATTGAAAGCAAAGTTTCATGTATTTTATTAACAAGGCTTGTTTACAGGATATGTATTAGATGTTGGATATTGTCATTCCGTGCAATGTGAACCCTGTAATTTTAAGAGCTAAGATGTTCGTTTCGTCCCCTGCAGTGAGGTAAGCCTTGCTTGTATAGCAGCCTTTTCATAAAATGTGCAGGTAGCCTCAATGACACACAAAAAATGAGATCAGAACACTACGCAGCTGTAGCGACCTCCGATGGCACACTAAAGAAATTTTGCTGTGGCGATTTTTTTGTGCACACATAATCTCAACTACATAGTGGGTCATGCAGGGTGCCTTATCGCTTGATATATCTAGTATTTTTTTAGATTTCAATTTTTTCAACGGACTTTACAAGTGGTGAACTAACTTATTATGCAGGCACCGCTTTCAGCAAATCTTGCGGTGAACTTTACGTTTGCTGCCGGATGCAATGTTCATGGGAAAATTTACTACCTTCTCTTATAGGAAAGACTGGTCATGACACGCTCGAACACGATGCACTGCCAGTGATACACGAAGGTGGGTTGTAGCTATGAGCTTGGCCGCGATTTCCAGAGGACATGTAACCACTGATTACAGTTGGGTTCAGAGGCTGGTGCTCGGGAAGACACGTAGTGTCAATTACTTATAAGTTGAGAATGTAGTGGAGTCAAGTGAGAATGAAGCTGGATACAAGGAAATTATGGTATTCCCTAAAAATGACCAACTTGATCCGCGAAGGCCACCAAAATTTGAAGAAATGACGCGCTGGTGTGAATAATTCGCGCACACCATCCGCAATGAAATATCAGCGCCGAAAATGGGGTAGTCAACCGGAGCAGCAGTCCAGACTACCAAAGCCAGCACAAACACCTCTAGCCACCACTACTTCTACACCGTCGGTTACCTCTGTTAGATTACCTCATGGCGATATCGAGTTCTCCGGTGAAAAACTAAACTTATGTTAGTCTTCTCCAAAAGTTAGGTATGTGCTTCTTCCTCAGCTGTGTGTGGGGATTCTCCCATCTATATTTTACGAGATTTTGGTAGAGCCTGAAATCCGACAGCCAGTGGATACGATGCTCACGCAGAGCAGATGCAAGTTAAATTGCATATTAAATATGGAGTTTCGGCGTGTTCACATACAAGAGAGATTAAACCTTAGTACCTGTGAACCTACCACCCTCGCAATGCCGAGGGCAATAGTATCCGGCACGTGCACCTTTAAGCGATAAATTCTTCATATTTGAGCATTATCTCTTGTACGCACAATAAGACGAAATTAATCATTCTTTGCGGACAGCTGATGCGACTTTCAAAGGGTAATCCTAGATTATCTCTCAATCATATACTTAAGGCCTAAATAAACTGCTCCTAATTCGTGAGCATTCCGAAGTTCATGCTGCCGATAGTACTGCCATAGTGTGGAACCTCAAAAGAAACTTTGTAGAAATGGCAAAAAACGCGCCATAATTCCACTTCATTCTGAAAAGTTGGTAGCAGCTTCTTAGGTACGCTCATCGCCAAGTGAAGTGCTTAAGAGAAAATAGGAGAGAGAGCATGAGGCCATCGCCAACCGATGGTTTGAACTCGCTAGATTACGCAAATAATCAGTGACTCATAGATTAACTTGCGATGGATATTAAGTGCAGGGCTAATCTACGTTGCGCATGTTAAAAAAAAATAAAATTAAAACTGCAATAGGACTAATGATTATGGGTACAGCTCGAAACTGAGAATGAAATCTGACATACCGTGAGAAGAATTTGTCGATGCCGACCGTAGTCTTCTTATATGGGAAGAAGATTCAAATCATATTCTAGTTGCAGCATGCTTTCAACACCAAATGTACTGACCTCACGACTCTGCCTACAGTGTCATCAAAGTTCACTAAGCTCCACTTATCTGAATTGGAGGGCTAATTTTTATTCAACTCGAGCTAAGTAATTGAAAAACTTGACTCCAGCATCGAGAGGAGAATTTTGAGTCCCCGTGAAAAAAAGCGAAGCAATTACAAGATGAAGCTATTCTATCACCTCATCGCGCTCCATGTAGTGCTAAACATCGCTATTTCAGTTACGAGCAAAAATTTTAGTCTGGTCTCATAAGCCAATTGAAATAGAGCAAAGTAGGTGTCGCTTACTGGAAATTGCGAATATTGTACCTCAAATAATGTTGCGGAGGGTACAGCGCTACGTCTAGCACACATAGAGTACCACAATTTCATTTCTTCCAAAAATGGTGGTATCGCCTAGTTGTACAGCAACGTGTTAACGCCACACTTATACAATGGAATTTACCAGAGACAAGGAAAAAAATTACAAAAAAATAGATACATCAAAGCATCAGCATAATGCTTAACAAATAACTAGGTGCAAGAGTAGCACACACAAAAACAGATGCACGAGTTACGAGTGGCTATAAATCAAAGGTTTCTCTATAGCCTTATCAAAATAGCAACACGGCGGGAAAGCCTCGCACGTTTATTAACACAAAAAACCCACTGTAACCGCAATATTTCGTAAAATATAGTAGTTGGGTGTAAAGTTATACAGAATCCCTTGTATAACGCGTCCACTTCATCACATTGACTGCCAAACTATTGACAACTGGAAACGGGTTCACGCGTGAAGTGAGCCGTACCGTCACTAGTGAAGAATAAATTCAGACAAAATCGAAAGTTCTAGCCTATTAAAAAGGCAGTTTTCAGAATAAAAACCAGTAGGTCAACTGATCTACTGTAGAGAAATCATTTGCTCCTCCTGTATATCCTTTAAGGACAGAGCGAGCACATCCAAGCTTTGCAAATACTGAAAAACTTTAGAAGCTCAATGCACATACCATATAAGTTTTATTAGAATTTAAACATATCGCGCAGATTGTTGAGAAAATGAGTATAGTCATATGGTAAGCGGGGCTAAACAGCGAGAAGTCGCGTGAAGAAGTGCATTCTAATACACTAAATAAGAAAAATAGAAAAAAATTACGAAACTTCAAAAGAAGTCCCAGCTAGAAGCATGTAAGAGCCCGGTACTCACTTCTAAAAATAGCAATTAAGTGAGACCCTGTAATGTCATGAGTATCTGCCGAAGGTAAAATGATGGTACAGCTACTGCATATATATGAGACGCATATCAAATGTTTGGTGATTCTTGAATGCAAACATATTCGAACCCCTAGACATGCAAAACACAACTAAATAAGCAGACAAATTATGGGATGAAAATCAGCTCGCAGCATCAAACAAATCAGTACAAGTACTAACCGGGAGTCGCTTACATACATATAAATGCACACTTTATACCCTTTAAAGGAGATATAGCAAAGCCCGCATTACACATCTGAAGCCCTTGCAAGCATCCAACCGATATTAGATTATTACTTAAGCAATGCAGTCTCATTAACTTTGCTGATCAGATGATACATCAGCAATTAAGAACTTAGGATGTGCCTTCACTATAGTCTCACAGCGCAAACGAGCAAAAAGCGAACGTAACGCAAAATTTGTCGTATATAATAAAAACACCGAATATTAGAGCAAGGTAATTTCTTTCTGCCGCCAGACTAAACAAGGAAATACTTTCTATATCCACTGCCCTCCATCAATGAGGCATATGCTTTGTGGCGGTGCTTGTCAGTTCATCAGATTTCAAAAATATCCCTTATATTTCGATTCAAATAGTGCTGGCAAAATAATTCCCATCTACACAAAAAGGATGAGTCTTCGTCCTTACACAACAAATATATGAGGAGATAGTTGACAACGGCAGATAAAAAACAGCGAAAGCAGGAGAATCAAATTGACGGAAAGCAAAGATACAAGTCACTAGACAAAAAATTCGGAATAGATTCTTCCAGGGATTACAAAAAGTACATCACAGCTAAAAAAAAACTTTGATGCAAAATAAAACAGAAAAAAACTAGGAGAAACATAGCGTAAATGCTGCCAAGAGAGATAGGGTAAGCAAGGTTAGACACGGGTAAGCAAATAATATATATGCTCAACAGGAATTATTAAGAGGAAACCTCATTCCTAACTTTGAAACAACAGATTCGTGAATTGACAGTTAAACAACTGCAGGAAGCAAGCACATCTTCAAAAAAAAAGTTTTACTTCGCAGTGTGAATCTATACTCTAGAAATTACAGACAAACCCGCATTCACCAATCTCCAAATTTGAGCACACTTTTCCTTCAAATTGACAAAAAATTGACCTCAATTTAGTAGTCATTCCAGAAAATACAAAGAAGTGCAGGAAGAAGTGCAGGAAGAAGTGCAGGAAAAAGTTGAGGAAGAAGTGCAGGAAAACGTGCAGGAAGAATTGGAGAAAGAAGTTGAGGAAGAACTACAGGAGCCACAAGAAGAACTACAAGAAACAGCGCAGGAAGAAGCTTCCTTTTACAGTTTTCTTTTTTTATATACTTCTCCTCCGATGCTCATCTTAAAAAAAACTTGCGTAAAATCCTTAGGAATTATTCTCATGGGCTGCTTCCACTTCACCATAATGTAGGTCAAATCTGCAATGACCCACCTTTACAACAGATGCGTTTTCTAGAGGGTACTGCAGAAAAGAAAATTTTACAAAATTTTGAAGGAGAAAAAAATAGCACAAAAATCACAAAGATGTGGAAAAGAGTGGTAAATATGCATGATATAAAAGCAGAGGGAGTAACTCCACCTTAAAAAAACCAAAAACACGCATCTTCGAACAAAATTCAAAAAGCAGTAACTAAAAAATCCAAGCATTTGACCTTTAGTTTGGCCTAATAGAAAACAAAAACCTTGCAAATCATCGTTTTGTAGAGGTTTTTGTTGAATTTACAAAACAAAGCAAGAGAAGAAGAATTTTCATGAAATGCCGCAACACACACAAATATACCAAAAAATCCACAAACGTACAGGAGCTTTGTAGGGTTGAATCTGTAAGAAAGTTCCCAATAAACCAATGTTTTCTACTGTCCAGCGCCTTGCTTCCGGCTGGGCACCATTATACGTGAAGATGCAGTGTTCACGTGATACATGTCCATCACTAATTGGAAGCATTACCTGATAGAGGCAAAAAAAGTGAACCAGAGATACACACACAGGGAATAATTTCTTATGGTTTGATGAATCTTCTTCAATAGATTCGAAGGTCCTTATCAAAAAGTTCCCTAAAATTTCCCCAAAAACCCCCCAAAATCCCCTACTAAATATAACGCCTGTACGTCGCATTCTCTTTGAATAAAGTACTACTAACTTTCATCCCAAATAAGTCATTCTCTTAACATTTCAATACATCAATCTGCATTTTTCTGCTTCACGATCTGCTCGTGTTTTAATCTTTTTCAACATCTATTAAAGGAAAAAAGCTCAACTTGTTTCCTGTCTTAAACTAGCAAGATGGTAGATTTCTTCAAGATTTGATGATTAAAAGAGCAAGCATGGAGTGCCTTCCAAACATATTATACAAGAAGGTTATAGCTCGCTCCAAATTTAAGGTCATAAAATACATGAATTTGACCAAAAATTAACAAACAGCTATGTCTGATAAGTAACCCGAAGATAGGTATAATATCGCTTATCCGGCGAAAAAACGATGCACGATAATGTAATTTACACGTATGTTTTTGCAACCTTTGCGGCTATCTTTGTAACCTGTGTGGCTATCTTTGTAACCTGTGTGGCTATCTTTGTAACCTGTGTGGCTATCTTTGTAACCTGTGTGGCTATCTTTGTAAACCCATAGGAGTTCAGCAGCTGAAGTAGGTGCCAATAGAGCTGTGCGTTTTCTAAAGAGGTGAATATTATGAATAATCAGCGCAAAATGAGCGTTTAAAAGAGGAGAATGTTGAGAAATTCCAGCGGTGCGGGCGCATAGAAGATGATAGACGCCAGTGATGACTGTGGGATATCTAATAAGTCATTACCTAGCTTATGATAAGCTCTAAAGAAAAAGCCGAAAATTTTCAGATAAAAGGAGCAAATAGCAATCAAAAAAACCTTCGCAGGAGATAATACCCCATTCATCCTGCAACAACCCTTTATGTCATCCTCCACGATTTCCCACCTTTGAGTATCCTACGTATTTACTAGTCTCCAAGATACCTCTTCCAAGTATAGTACCACCAGGATCAATGTGAAGACTCGAAGTCTGCTCTGTATCTGCTGTATATTTTATACATAGCAGAGGCTGGATTGGCTCCAAATCAGGAAAAAGCTCCCAGAAAACCCTGAAGGGAAAGAAAAAACTTGAAGAGGCTTTTCCAGTAAATCGCTCAAAAAAAGGGGATTTTTCATCAATTTCAGCTATAATATGAGACGAACGAAGAGAGAGTGGGGGCTTACGTGAGTTAAAGCTAGCAATATTGCCGGAGAGAGAAAAGCGTTAAATTGCACCACAAAAAGAGAAAAAGAGATCCAAATTGCACTAAACAAGGCCAAATCACATTGCAGTAATCATACACAGATGGAGCAACTATAAGCCCAAAGCACTCACAGCTATTAATAAGCTGAGGTCAAAACTAAAGAGAGAAATAAAAAAAACCCGTTTTCAAGGAATTCTCATATATACACACTGATTTTCCCACAAAACCACCAAACCGCAAAATACCAAATTTTCGCCTCTTTACCCCCATACATCTTCACAAGCATGAACATCTTCATCGGGAAAAAATCAAATTTTTTAACCATAAACTCTCAAATATAAGAAATATTCAACAAGTCTTTCCCTCATTTCAATGATATTATCTTCTGCTTCCTCATACACCAAAAAAAACCGCAGAGTTTCACGAAAAAACGGCTAAAAAAGCGAACAGAAACTTCTACCTCTTAACTGCAGGTGGTTCAGCTGAAGCGTCTGATAATTTTTCTGTGCGCGGCGCCGCCTCATCCCCGATAGTGGAGGAATGATTAATGCCATTTGTTGTGTTATTTACAGAAGGAGTTTTTTCAGAAGCTTCGACAGAATCAAAATCCTCCATCTTTTGATTAGTTGCGTAGTCTTCTGAAATTCCTAGTTCCCGCATCTTCAACTTTATCTAATGAAGAGAATGGATGATAAGCAAGCTTAAAGAGAGGAAAAAGTAGGTAAAATTTGAGTGCATATGAGAAAAAAGTACAAGAGTTAAGTAAGAAAATGAGATTCATTCGATTTTGAAGAGGTTATTTTTAAGGAGGAATTTGGCTGAAAAATGCAAAAAATATAATGGAAATGGCAAAATAGCACATGTAGAAGGCAAAACAAAGCACAGAAAATCAGAAAATTCAACTTGATATAACACACACACATACTCAAGAGCTTACTATACCTCCTCAGCAGATACAACAGTTTTCCTAGATCTTGACCATCCAGCAAGTTGATAAGGAGACGAAGGCATATAACGTGACAAGGTTACTAACACAGGGACACGTCCACTGAGGCTTAAAGTATCCCCATCCTTTAAGATAGCGACATCAGACAGCCTTTATTAGAAAATTTTTTGGAAATGCAGGAAAAATCATTATTTGCTGTGTGTGATGATTCTCCCTACTTCTCTGTGAGTGCGTGTGTGAAGACTACCCCTACGCTAAAAGGTACAAAAAAAAAGTAAATTAGCCGAAGAAACGGGAAAGTGATTTCACTGCCAACATTATGACCCAGAAATGAAGGAGAACCACCGCTGTATCTACACTCCAAGGTGAAGAGAGAGCAAAAAAATTGATGAAAAAAGAAAGGGAAAGCGTGAGCCACACAAAAACTACTAAAAAAATAAAATCAGGCGATTTCACTTGAGCCAGTAATCACACACACACACACTTTTCAATTGATTCGTATTTGTGCGCATTGGATTTTTGCTGGTTCTTCATTACTTCTCTCTTTTCTTTGTTTCTTCTTGCTTCCTATAAATGGCTTGACGCTCCGTGCGTCTTTTCTATTTTGCTGTGTGTGGTGGGCAGGCACGTGGCGTGTGTGTGTGCATTCGCTTTCATGACTACACGCGAAATCAACTCACCACACCTCACACACACGAAAGCAACAATCTCTTGCAACACACACACATTTAAATCTCCAAAATACATGTATGTGCGCGGAAGAAATTTCAATGAGATGATTCCTTACTTGATCATCGTACCAACAGTAGACCCACAGTCTATTATTCCCAACTGCTGCTCTCCACATCTAACAAAGACGAGGTGGCTCTTCGAAACAGTGAAGTGTGGCAAGTATATCACAGATTGATTATGTCTTCCACAATCCCATGGAAGTGCTTGCTAAAGAATAAAAAAAAAAAGAGCGTGTGTGTGTGTGTGTGTGCTTTCTTTTATGAACAAAAGAGATGAGAGCGAGGAAATTTCTTTTAAGAAATCAATAAGGTAGCTTGATTAGGTTATCTAAAGAGTATGAAGAAGAGGAAAGATCTGCAAAAAATGTGGAAAAACCAAAATTTTGATGCAGTTGAAGATGAATTTTTCCACCCAAAAAGCGCCTAAACTCGCAAACAGATTCAGGCATACACAAGCTAAATCAACTTAAAGTAAGACATGATGAAGCGACTCAAAAACTAATATTAAACATAAGCAGAAAAACGGGCTTCTATGCCTGCATGCAAAGCAAAAAGCGCAGTCTCTTCCTCTTCTTTTTCATGAAAACAGCGAAATCACAAAAAATTCCCTCTTTTCTAAAATACACGCAAAATTCGATAGGAAGAAGGGAAAACAGCTTTGCAAATAGTACTTTTCAAAGGAGCGAGAATTTCCACATACACACACACACACACTCCAATGAAAGGTATGAGGAGGGCCTAAGAAAAGGAAAGCTAATAGCACATCAAGCTTACCGTGGGAGTATATCCAACTAAATCTCACACTAGCACACGATGAAATCATGAAAAACAACACAAAAATATGCTCATTGAAAATGAGAGGAGAAAAGCGTCTAAAAACTTTAATTTATCGCATTTTTCGGGCTTATTGAGAAAGAATAGGCACACTGCAGCAGATGCGTTCAGCTAGCAATTACAATAACATCATATGAAGCATGAGAAGCTTGCAAAAATCTCGAAAATACCAAAATTCTAGGCATTTCGTCAAATTGATGAAGATGTACAAAAAAGAGCAAAAACCGAGAAATATAAAGATTTGTGCAGGAAAAAACACAAAACTTAAGAAAACTCGTCATTTCAGAGCTACAGAAGCTTCCATTAAACAAACAATTAACCCAAGAACACACAACAGGAGAACACACATTATTGATATCATCAATCTAGAAGGAAAGCAGTTAAAAGCAGAGCTTCCTGCCTGAGAATTGGCCAGCTTCAGAACAGCTCCATTAACTCGCTCAACTCGATCAGCTATTACTATAATAGTAGCTTTAAGCTCCTCTGTAGGAGACCTAACCATAGGGCAGTACATAATATACTGAGCCATCCAGTCTTTCAATCGAAGCAGGCTGCCAGCTGAAAATTAAAACCATATAAAACAAGTGTAGCACACATGCCATAAAAGATCAAAAATGAAGTGCAGGCACACACACACACACACGTGGCTACATGAGATAAGAGTATATTATGGAATAATAAGACCACCTTCCTTCATGATCTCAACGAAGAAAAATCTTCACCTTTAAGGTTAAACGAGAATAGTGAGTACGTAGACTCTCACAAAGAAAGAGAAAGGAATATCCTACAAAACAAGTGCAACGCTCATTTCCACACAACTAAGTTCTAATACACGCAGCAAATATCCTGGCAGAAGATCAAAAGCGTCTCAGTATATAAGCATTTTCCTATTTAAAAATACCAAAATAAGCCCAAAGAAGATGCTTCATATAATGTGCACACACAGCAAATCCTCCATTTAATGCTTCAAATTCTTAATTCAAAGTATGTACTACTTAAAAAGGTGCATTACAACACATGAAACGAAGATATCGGCGGCTTCAAATGCTAGATCGTTAGAAATATTATGAATGAAACCCTAAACCCTAAACGACATTAAACCTTAAACGCTAAACCCTAAACAAACCTAAACCCTAAACAGGCCTAAACCCTGAACCCTATCACGATATATACCAGCTTTAAAAACATCAAACAAAGTAGAATCTGATTGAAGCTTATTATAACAGGGAAAACTTCACTGGATGCGTCCTCAAGCGAGTGTACATACACTCATTTGTTGAAAGCATCAAAAATCTTCAATCTCTAAGTCACATTTGCATACAGTTCCAATACAAAAATACCAATTAAAGACAATCCACAATGAGCATATATCTCGGCAGGTTTTATGTCACAAACACACTTTTTCGTTCAGTCTTGTATATATAAATCTAGAGAAATAAAAAAAATATCTCGCACACACAAAAACTTAGTTATACGGTGTGTAGAACCTACGCCAGTCATTATGATCGAATCCAATTAGACCAACCAACAACTCAAAGTCATCCGGAGTCATCACCCTAAAAGCAAAACCACGAGGAAACACCATACACAAAGCACTATATACATACTGTTAGAAATCTCAAAGGATTTACCAAAAAATGCAAGAGAAGAGCACAAAAATCCACATCAAGAGAGAGAGAGAGAAGAGAGAGGGAGATAGAGATATATATATAGAGAAAATAGCCTAAATAGGCAGCTGCTTTCTAGCTAAAAAAAAACTTCTCTAAATCTTCAGTTGATTAGCCCACCCGTGTGCGTGTGCGTGTCAGAATGCTCCAAAAGAAAAAGTAAATAAAGAAAAGAAAAACTTGGAAAATGATAAAATGTAAAAGAGAGTTGGGAAAGGCAAAATCTCTAATCACACACTGTAGGGGTTTCAAGAAAAACACCAACAATACCAAGGAAAATGAAAGCATAGAGCCAAGATAACGCTAGAACAGGCAGGAACACTCTATTAATAGAGTAAAAAGTGGCATCCTTGCTTCATGATTAGGCGTTAAACACACACAAAACCTCAGATACGCAGTGTGTATGTGTATGTAAAGCTATGGGGGACTTGAAGATGCAAAAATCTCCTTTAAATCAACTAAATGCTATACCTACCAGCTAAGCCTAACACATAGCCAAAGTTCACCCTACAAAAAAAAACCAGTACCCACCATCTAGAGGAGGACCACATATTGCTCTTCTGAAACAGGTCTAACACACAGGCTATAAGGCTATCCATCAAGGCTGGATCTAAGTTCATCTTCATCGCCAGAATACGTAAAAAGAGCGGAACAGCTGCTGCAAACTGCGAAAAAAGAAGAAAAAATGAAGCAAAATGATGAATTTGAAGGTAAAAACTGGAAGTTCACAAGAAGGTTGCAATTTTAATTGAAGATGATAATAACTGCCAAGTAAAGTGGAATAAACTGAAAAAATATGCTTTTTTCAGCACAAAAAGGGGTAATAGATACATTTATTAAGTGAAAAGCAAATTATGTGGTGTGTGTTGGACGCTCTTTTGTGGGCGAAAAATACTTCAATATGTATGCATTTGAAGCTTCGGTATGTAGAAGGAATTTCATTGTGCGTAGGTAAAAAGAATCTCAATGCGCGCGTGTAAAAAGCGCTTCAACGTGTGTGTGTAAAGCGAATCTCAATGTGTGTCTAAAATGCATCTCGATCTGTGTAGGATCACAGCATCTCAACGTGTCTAGTATTGCATGAGATTCGCACACACAACTCCAAGGAGATCGTAAAAGCAAGCATCAACTGGAGCAACTTCGCCAAAGACTAGACGGCACTGCTTGCTACGTCAAAAGAAATTCGCCAGCCAAATGAGTCGGAGAAAGCAAACACAGAAAAAACTAGTAAAACACACGCTCAGCTTATGATTCACTTCCTAGAGAATTCGATGCTAGTGAGCTGTCAAAAAGCTTCTCTGAAGATGAAGCAGTGACAACGAGAACTACAGAGCTCGAAAAATAGGTGATTAAACCACGGAAACACACACACATGAGGCTGTAGTCTGAGTATCTTAACACTTTATAAAATCTAAAGTAAATGAGCTGCTGTTCAACGCACACTTTCTCCACGAAAAACAGTAAATATCTCCAAAAAAGTGAAAAAATCGAGAAAAATGCTCGCAAAAAGCTTTTTCGTGGACTCTGAATCTCTCCATTGAAGATGATATTGTACTAGAGGGGAATTACAATGTTAAGCATGAGCGTGCCACCCAAATTTCCGGAGAACCGGCGTACATATATGCTGAAAAAACAGCAAAAGATTTAAGAAAAATCTCAACAAATGACAAAAAAAAGCATCTTCAAGGCTCATCATACACACTTTTATTCCAGAAATAGCGTTTTTCAAACTTTCATAAGTTTAAATACTTAATCACTCTAGCATTCTTTGAAGACCGACTTTTCTGTATCAAAAAATTAATCTTCTCTTCTTCACAAAAATTTTTTGGCTAAAAAATCTTGAAAAGCGTACAAAATCGAAGGAAAAAAGCCTCAATTTCTGCTTATTTGCTGAAGACAAAGAGAGATTCAATCAAAAAAATCTTCTTGCCACAGCACATTGTAAAAAAATCAAAACTAGCACATACGCACACATGTGTGTGTGGGTGTGTTTTTGATACCTTAAGTTCTTCTGGCCACCACGAACAACCATGACTAGATTTCACACGCTCATGCTTAGGCTTCAATCCTAGCTGATCAATTAAGCTAGAAATCACCGTATTAACACACATTGTGGGGCCTACAGCTTGACGGCATAATGGGCAGAGCTTCTTCGTTGAAACTCCATAGGCAATGCAAAAACTGCAAAGGTTTGAGAGATTTTGCAATGGGTTTCTGGTACTTGAAAATTAGACGCTTCATTATGCTAATTTCAATAGTTTATGCGCAATTTCAAAAAAGCAATGGCTCACTAAGAAAAGCAGCTAATAGGGATATCGAAGAAGATTCAAATGAAAGCAGAGAAACTCAAAATCATAAATTTGACTAGAAAAATGTCAAAAAATGCATGAAAAAAAGAGAAAAACTCGGTTTTTATAAAGATAAACTGCGAATCTCAAAGAGAAGAGCAGGGAACTAGGTTTTGAAGCAGTAAAAAACTTCGGCCAGAAGCGTTTACAAGTTAATTTAGTACATTAAAATAATCCATCAATGACGGGTTTTACCACCAGACGGTAATAGTTGCGAAAAAAATCCGCAAAGAAGAAGCAATTACTCCTGTGAGATCTCAGTTCAGATTTATTCATAAAAATCAAATATTTTCTACCTCCTCAAAGCTTGAGTGCGTGCAGAACATCAAAATCAGTCATGAAAAAGTGAAAATTGAAGATAGCACTGATTCTGCAATAGCGAAGATATTCCCTCATCCTATATAATTAAAAATTTTATCTAACTTTCAGATAATAAAAAATTAAAAAGGCTGCATCAAAGCCTCACAAACAAAAGCAAAATTTGGAGAGGATAGAACTTCAAAATAGCAAAAAATCATCACCAGAGATGGTGAAGAACGGAAAACTCCAAAAAAAGCACACGCGCACGTTTAAACGATACCCATTTTCCATTACACACACAAATTTTTCAGGATTTTGCTCCTGAAAATCAATCTTAATCTAGTCTAATTGCGAAAACGGTAGGCCCAAATAAAAGTGGAGCTTCTTTCCCAAACATTTAGCAAAGTAATCGCATTTAGTGAGATTTACATTAGGGTTCATCACCATATTTCCCTGCTCTCTGGTGAAAACTTTGTTTTTTTTTATGAAATCTTCCCAAGCTATCACTGCTTTTGATGAAATATCGGAGAAAACTCATCTTCTTCATGAAATCTTCAAAAAAGCCACTCTTTTTGATGAAATCCCCCAAATCCAAAAGATCTTTATCAACTTATCCTACCGGCAGTAAGTATGGCCACAGGGAAGTGTAATAGGAGCATCAAAAAAGTCCATACAAATCGGACAAGTGAGCTCGTCCAGGAAGCGGGGAGGCAGCTGTTTGGGTAAGAGTTTCTGAACTACTCCGAGTTCTTCAGTAATCACAGGATCTGCATTGGGGATACCACCGGAGGTAGAAGGCGTTTCGACTCTCTCTGGTACCATTTTTAGGGTATGTTCACGAACCATATTATCATACTGTCAGTAACAACATAGGCCAAAGATTTTCCTGCGCCTTGATTATAGCTCTATAAAGTAAGAGAGAAGGAGAGAAAATGGGGAAATACCCGAAAAAAACCTCAAAAACCCAAAAAAACTCCAAAATCTCCAAATAATAACATCCTCAAGAAGTTGATTTCATAAAATTTCAACGAGGTTTCATGACCCAAAGTCGGTCTTCAGTGGTAAGCTAAAACCACAACAAAAGGATGCAAAAATAAATGCAACCGAAACATCTGCACACCATGGGAGAAGCTAATTTCAGAGCAGATCATGCATATCTGCTGAGATGAGCTTATAATTTTGAAAAAAATGTCATTACTTGAGCGGTTACACCCAAGAATAATCAAAGACATCTTCGCTACCTTTACAAGACGCATCAGGATGCGAAAAAACGTTTCCTCTGTAGAAATAGGACCTCATAAATGCACCGAAAGTTTCAAATTGACCATTTTTTAGTTCAAGAAAAAGAAAAAGTGCAAAATAAAGACCAAAACCACAAGAAAAGCTGATAATCACAAAGTATTTAGGACCTCTAAGCTACGATCTTTTTTCGAATGTCTTTTTCTGAAGACCGTCAAACAGTAAAAAAAAGCAGAGAGTCTTCTCACAAGGTAATTGCATCAAAGAAGGCAAAAGAGAAGCAATAAAGGAGCACCAAACGACAAAAGAAATGCTACTGTACGGACTCATGGTCTTAATAAAATCTTATTAGAACCTGTCTGGTCTAAAAGAGCCAGTCCTTTTCAATTTATTGCGAACAATCTTCTCATAAAACTTAGACTCTCGGACGAACTACCATAGCAGGAAGAAGCAGGAAAAACCAGCAATATATTATTTTTCAATTTATTACTGTTTAGTCAGCAAAAATTAGTATTATTTACTTGTTTAAGATAAATATCAATCCTGTGGCGATGGGAAAAAAGGAGCTAGTTTCTACTTGCTAGCTTTGCTTATTTTCTACTTAATTTTTCACTTCTAGTGTATGTTTTAGTCTATTACTTCATCTATTGGAAGTCTAAATGCATTTCTAAATAAAAACACAAAAGCTTGAAATTGTAGAAACATCTATATTAGTCTTTAAAGCAATATCATCTAAAGATATCTCAAAAAGTAAGCAAAAATGGCTACGATGAATACGAAGAAGTACAAGAAACGAAAACTTCAAATCCTTTCAAGAGATTGAAAAGCAGGCGCTCAAGGCTATTATATTCGAAAAAACAAACGATACTCAGACTGATCAAGAGGAGTAACAACACTACGGAAGATATTCTAACCAGACTAAATTGGATAGAATAAGGCAACACGCATTCATCCTATCGAGCGTTTTTCAACACGGAATATTGTGATTCACTGTTCTTCTAAAAGCAATCCAGCGGTTCTTCGCTCCTCCTTATACAACAATTCCTGGAAAAAAAAGCCAAAGCGGAAAGTGGGAAAAGACGGAAATTAAAAAATGTGCATATATGTGGGTGCATCACCTTGGCGAAAAATTGGTTCTAAAAGTAATAAAAAAAGCATTTAATGAGTAGTGGACGAAGGCACTCTTATCTTATGCAGGTAAAGATGATGCAAGCATGGAGAAAAAGGCCTCGTTTTTTTCAGTACCAACATCGTGGAAGTCCAAAAAAGCGGTTTATTAGCACAAAAGGTATTCGTTTGAAGGATGAAGAAGTACTAGAAATTTGGAAATTATGCGGGATATAGCAATGGAGATTTTTAAAACTATAATCGTCTCCTTTTTGGCACACTAAGTTAATCATCAGGGTTTTTCGAGGAGTAGGGAAAAAGAGGTATAAACAGTGATAGCGAAAACAGGGTCTTTTCCAGGAATAAAATGGGGAAAAGAGGCATAAACAGTAACAGAAAAAACGGGGACTTTTTCAAGAATAAAAGAGGTGAGATGCATAAACACTGGCAGAACAAGCTGAGATTTTTTCTTGAATAAAATGGGAAAAATAGGCATAAACAGTAACAGAAAAAGAGGGGAATAAGAGAGGAAAAAGAGGCACACAGAATGAAAGAAAAAACAACTTCTGTCCCACCACCCCAACAGAAGAAAAACATCGACAACGAATCGCAGAAAAAGCAGCTTCGTGAATATAATTTGGCGGGCTGTGCATGGGAGAATCGCGGAGGAATACAAAAAAACTGGAGCATTAGATCCCTATGCAATTTCAGTGATTTAAGCTTCCTATTATTAACAGCAGGCAGGGAGAAGCGACGTGCACCAGTTGTTACAGCGTAAGAACTTATCGGGAAAAGGTACAAAAGGTCCTGCGTTTGCTCTGTAGGTGGCGAAACTGCGAGGATGCCACGTCTTCGGTTCTGTACAACAGTATCTTCCGCAGCACGGTGCACATACATGTGTGTGTGTGTCAGAGTAGTCCACTGGTGCAGTGTGTTGATGGGGAGTGTGTGTTTGTGGTGATTACGTCGTGGAAGCTACATCAGCTACATCTTGTGCGTGTTACTTGTTGGAGATAAAGATTTAAAGTAGCGCCACCATCCTTAGAAGTGAAGCACCACAGGCAGCCTTTGTGATAGGAAGTTGCTTGTTGCCTGAGCCATTTGGAGTCCCAGGAGGTATCCTCAAAATGAATCTGCCGAAAATTCTCAAACTTCTATATAATTTTCCTTTAGACCTTCACAGTGGTTATTTTATAAGTATTTAGAGGTTCCGCAACTTTTATTATTAACAAATCTTTGTTCTTTGCTTTTGTCTTTTATTGCTATAATTATTTTCATTAAGTATGATATTTTTTGAAATTTTTAGTGGAGTTTAGTTTTGGTTATTCAACTCCGCAATTCGGAAAGTGGAGCTACGAATAGACCTACATATCTTCTTCTCCTATTCACTCACAATGCTCATGATTGAGTTACGAATAGACACACATCTTTCTGTCACTCACTCACAAATCTCAAGCTTCAGTTACGAATAAACACAGATACACACCTTCCCCGTATTCACTCACAATTCTATAGATTGAGTTACGAATAAAAACGCGCAGTGTAGCCACTTTTACGCTTTTTCTCACCCGTGGGCTCCAAGAAGTCGGAAAGCGTGCAGAATTTTTTGTGTAATGAAGTCAAAAAATACGATACTCGTAAAGAAAACGCCTTGCGCAACATTTCCAGTATTCTATACATATAATTCAGAGAGAATTCGTTCACCATTTTCTAGGCTCTGAAAAAATGCTTGTCTTAAGGCATTTTCACAAGTCCTGTTTCGGCCCATTTATGTGATGCTATATATAATAGCAAGTTTCCATGCATCTGTGCTCCACTACTATTGCTAAGGTATATACTACAATGAAAATGGTTTTACAATTTGATTTTTTATAGAGTGAGCGTTTATAGGAGTTTTGGTTGCCCACTGAATACTTGAAGCCTCTTAAGATGCCAGCGATGCGTTCATGATAGGAAATAAGTTTCTATATGCATGGGTAATCGCAGTTCCCAAATTTAGCAAAAAAATCCTTCTACAAATACATTGAACGGGTTTTTAACTTGTTAGCTTCAAAGCATGGCACTGCATTTTGTATAGAAAATTCCTCCTAGAATAAGATGTAATTGCACTGTGAGAGCATCTTTATTATGGAGCTCGTGAAATTTAGCAATTCTTGAAGACATCGTAGATACCTTAAGGTTCAAACTCAGGATCATGCCCAATAATGGCGACCGCGCATAAATAGGTTTAATGTGACAGTTATAATGATCAAGAAAAACCATCGGCGTGGGCTACTAAGGAAGGTGATCTCTTTCCCTTATAAGGTATGCATTGCAAAGATTTTTTTGTGCGCGAAATATTTCGTAACACACATTTCGCGAACATAGGAAACTTCGTCACCCGTCGCTTCGCCATACAGATTTTTGATAAAACCGAACTCCCAATACACGGAAGACAACGCACAACAATGCAGTAGACTACCGCTTTCTGTACATCTCAACGGCCTATCAACTAGATGGATATAGCTAGAGCAAATTCTTTTTTTTGTTCCCAAAACCTGTTCCTACGCATGCGGCTACAGCAACACAAATGTGTATAATAGACAAAAGGTACCTATATATTATGTGCTCACGCGTAATTGTGTTGAAGGCCATAAGTCACATAATAGTTCATATAGAAGCCCACAACCCGAGAAATAGGCTCATAAAAGTTCTCAGAAGAAAAACTTCCAGACTTTGCCCTACATGTGAATTGAAGCTATGAGCTTCCAGGACTTTCATAGAATGATGCGTTACTTCAAGCAAATCACTCGTAAGTTGTTAAACCTTAGGTTAAGCCCCGCTGGGGGATCCCATAAAACTTGTCTGAGCGCTTTCTTCTGGCTCAGTGGGCTTGCAGCTAGCATCACTCGAAATTACTATTTCAAACAGCAATGATGAAAACTGCTATATCGGAAAATCAAGTCTAACCACGCATATAATTGCGCTGAATACAAGAATCCACAGGGTTTTTAGCAAGAATAAGGTCACTAGCAGCAAGTTTTTAGCAAGCACTGTGGATCATTCAGACTCAGGAATGAAAAAGCATTTCCGGTGATCAACGCCACACCAAAGAAGACTCGCATCTCAAAACCCAACAGCCAAGATACACTTCCAATTTCTAGCATATTGGAGGCAACGATAAGAGCCCCCAAAGATGGCATGTATTATATATACATGAGTAACTTATATAAATCCAGTGCTTTTCATTCAAAAGTCCCCAAATTAGGTAATTTATACTACATATGTTCGTACTGGAGACATAAGACTTCAGGTGCCAAGTGGTTTTCATAGCAAAAATAAGCGCTACAAAATTCGGTGCGAGCATCATGCGGGCCAGATCAACGCGACACAAGCGGTTTTCAATAACCATTTACTTACATAGCAGAGTACCTCTAACTTTTTTATGACATCACGATCCAGCCCGGTACACGCTGGCGCACAAAAGCATATTGGACGTGTTAGGTTTTCTACAATACCGTAACTATTCACAATACGAAACAGCACAAATAAATAAGTCCCTTTTAAAAAGTATCATAAATGCAGAGAACGGTACGGGAATTCACGCTTGGCACGATGATAAGCTTACGTATAACTAAAATCAGTTTAGCATACTCGACTGGATGACGAATACGCGTGTACGAACCAACTTAGCTAACTGAGTTCTCAACATTAGATTAAACTCACTGATTCACCGGCAAAATTCTGGTGCACCAAAATTTGTCAATAGTATCACCCTTGCAAGCATCTTGGAGGCCGTGGAAAGCGATTCAGGCACATATAAAAATCTCCAATGCACGAAAAAACACGATTATAACCTGCCGTTTACAAATGGCAAGCAATGCCTAAGACTTACGGTAGCACGCGCAAACCTAAGGGAAAAAAATAGCTATAAAACCTAAAGAGGCAGCTGAGTTCATTTAAAGCTAAAGAGGAAGTTGAGTTCAATAAGAGTTGAAAAGGACGCTGAGTTCACTATACAAGATGCAGCAGAAATAAAATGACAAGGGCATCGGTTTCAGAATACTATTGATGAAATTCATTAGTCCTTCCAAAACAATTTTATTGTTAAGCGCTTATAAAGCCAAAATGCAGCAACCTACACAGCTTAGACATATGCAGTAAATATAGTTTATTACCAGCAATCCTATCTACTAAAAAAACTCTCGTCTAAGCGAGGTCATTGCTTGCCTGTATTTTTAAGCTCTTGGAAGTTAAAAATGACATTCTGAACAGGGAAAAAATTATGGTTACTATTTAAACCTAGCGCTTTGCAAGTACATGCAATGAAAGAACCAACAAACTCCACGAAGAATTGCTCTCTCCAGAAAAAGCTATGCTATTTCTCATGAGCTATAAATATACGAACAATCAATACAGCTAGCCACGATGGTACTTGCTCTCAAGTACGCCCTAAATAAGTAAAAGAATGCGGAGTCATCGATCAGCCAGCTGATGACACCAGTTGAGAAGGGAATAAACATACAAATTTTTATAAACCTGAAAATGAAAAGCTTACCCCAATAATCTGTCGCCCTTCAATACTTACTTCACCGCAGTCTTCACTGCAAAAACCCTTAACTTGATTATGCTCAAACATGTGGCACATAGCCGCGGTAATTTCTTATGGTACGAACACAGATATTAAAATTTTTCTAGCGTACACTAGCAACGATCTTGCATCTTTTCGTCGCATTATTTCTGCTACAGCCCAATATCGAGCGCAAAAAAACTCACAATAGCGGACTAGTGTTGGTATCTGCGCTAGGCACATGGCAGACCGATGAGTGAAAAAATCGGATTATAATGCCGAGATGTACAACTAGTCAATGGAGATCCTTATAGAAAGCAACTTACTTAATTGCCTTAATCTACTGCAGGGACACTTTCCCTCGATACAACGTCGGGGCACTCTGCAGCATTAAGTATCAAGTGAAACGCTGCCTTCTTCATGAAAATTATGCTATTGCCATAAAGCTAAGATCCAGATGTGACAGGCAACCAAGGCTCCAGGGCAGAATACAAACCCCATAATATGCTTGAGGAACAAAAACTCCACATGAATCATAAAAGAATGATAAGATTAAATAAATTGCAGTGGGTGCTTTCCCGTCCAAGTGCTGGAAATGCGCGCCGTCATAAGCTTCAGCCACATAGTGGCTATATCGCATACTTAACTTGCGCCACCGAACTCTTGATTGACAAAGTCAAAGGCCCCTTTATTAAGCTTTGCTTTCTTCGCTTCTTCCAATGAACTTTTCGAGGTAAATCCAAGGTACTTGAAGTCCATAACATTACCACTATTACCTATGCTTAGATGGCTTGAAGTCGACTGGGAAAAACAAAAATTATCACTCTTAAGGTTGAAACTTTCACCATTCACTTTAGGAAGAGTACTTTGCAGTGAGCGCGATTGATCTGAGGCATCGTACTTATTGAGTGACCCCAAAAGCGCATTGTACTGAGTAGAAACCGTGTAAGGCAGCTGAGTATTATAAAACTGGCCGGGAGTAGTGAAACCTTTAAAGACAGCAGAATCCTGCATGTTCACATGGCTAGCAGGGAACTGACTATTAATGCCACCTAAACCATTACTATTCGTGGTACTATTAAATATATCTCCCATCAAACCTAATTCGCTTAAATTTTGAGACGATGTATCCCCTTGGTTAGGAGTTAAATTTCTTTGGGGAGTATTCCAATTAGCCGTAAAATCTTGAAACACATTAGACTCAGGTTTTTCAAACCGAGCACGATCATTTTCAAAAAATGAGGAATCATGTGTAGATCGAGGTGCATGCGAGCTAGCAGGCGGGGAGGTCAGAAAATCTAACTCACCCAGAAGACCTTGCCCCTGGGAGGTCCTTGCTCCTCCCTTTTCTGAAAGAGAACATAAAGGCCGGTTTGGAGCCACTTAAAAATCGAGCTTATTAAACTCAAAATTGCAAACAGAATGAAGGAGTGAAAAAGAACATAGAGGCAATAAAAGAACATAATCAAATAGAAGTAGCTAAAAATTAAGAATCATCTTATCATAATGTTGCATAAGTTTTTTTCTATACAGGAAATTGCCTAGGTAGCAAAACTAAGAATGCATATATGTCCAATGCAAGCAAACGACACTGCAGAGGGTAAGGAAATGCTAAGAAATATATAAGGGTAGAAAATTTCAAAACAAAGAATAAATAACCTGAAAACTTCACACACACAAAAGCATTAAATTTTCATACTTTTACCTTGAATAGTTTGCTGAGACGTGCTAGGTGAACTAAGAAGCGACAGGAAAGGGTCATCCCAAAGGCTGCTACCATTACCAGGATCACTTTTACTTGCCTGCAAAAATGAAATCAAGAAAAAGATAGGAATGCATGTTCTACAGATAATTATAAAGAAATACCAAGGCTAATTCAATAGAAGTAACAAGCAACCAAACTTTAGGATCACTCAACAGGGTACTTCAGCCAACTTGGCGATCATGCAATGGTTCCTGCTTGTAGCACTAGCAAATGCCTTGCACTGCAGCCAACTTGGCGATGATGCAACGGCTCCTGCTTCTAACATCAACAAGGGCCTTTATTAATACTTTTCTTGCTTCTTTTGTATTAGAGTATGATGTGAACATTAAAGGACTTTTTCAGTTTTAATGTAAAATTATATTTTAGGAGTAAAAAATTCAAGATATATCTTTTTAAACAGCTATAATTTGAAAAATTAATAGATTTCATCATTACAAGATTACTAACCACCCATCTAAACTTAATACAAAAAATTAAGCCAAACCTGCGGGTTGGACGAGGTATTTGATACGTTCAGCAAATCATCGTCCAAGAAATTACGCGATTTTTCAACATTTTGCGCCTTATTTAGAGGCTCAGCAGCCTTGGAGGCTGCTTGAGAGGTTGCGCTGCCCAAGCCTGCTTCGATATTCCGCGACTCAACTAAGATAGAGCACACAAGAGTGGGTAAGCTTGTGAGCAAAATTGATGTAAATAGACAGTAAAGATGAAACAGTAATAGCGCGCCTCTATTTTTATGCAGCAAAGCTCTTTTACAAGATGAAATTTGCAGGAAACAGTATAATAGAAAGGGAAAATATGGGTAAAAACGGTACTTTTCTAATGTAATACCTGACTTTGGCCGACTCGCCTCCAGCCCTAGCAACACAAGTATATCAGTAATTTTGTTACGATAATTGAATATAGCTTTGTCGTGATAGAGTACCACGAGGTAGTGCTTTTTGATGAAATCTCTTAATGTATCAACTTTTCCCAGCTCCAGAAGCTCTTTGGAGGATATAAGGGCCTCCACAATCAGCAGGATACGTAGCTTATTATGATGAGTGCTCAAACGGTATGTATACTGGGTAAAAAGAGCGCGGCAAATCATCTCTACATCCAAGGTGCAGCACTTTTTTAAAAATTCATTGAGCAAGTTTCCGGGGGGGGATATTTTCGCGCCTCCGGGAATCAGCAAATCAGATACAACTTTGTACTCATAGGTGCCTGAAAAAAATGCATCAAAAATCACCCTGACGAAAAAAATGCATATGTGTGTATGTAGACAGGTTCAGACACACGTGTGCACACTCAGAATACAAACGCAGCATACACAGCACACAGCATACACACGCAGCATACACAGTACACACAGCATACACACGTAGCATACACAGTACACACACTAACACACACATGAGTATCTTCTGTTAAAGAAGCAAGTACCTGTCAGCTTGGTCTCAGCAATATCATTGGTAGACGGATAGTTTGGTGCATCTGACATTGAACCATGGCTCTTCAAATTATTTCCTCCATAACTATTTGTATAACTTCTATCAGGACTTGAATATCCAGCACTATCACGAGGAGGAGAGGAGTTCCTTGTGCTGGAAGCACCTCCATCAAGTTTGAGCATATGCAGACCCCGTTCAATCTGCTGCTTTACAACTGGGATATATTTGCTTGCGGTATCTGAGATGTACTTGAGAGCCTGCTCAGATTTAGAAGAGCCATAGCCACTCTCATCTTCAGGACTTCCAAAGCCTATCATCCTATCAGGAGGAACTGCAGTACTATAACGCTGACTACTAGCTTGGTTCATCGGACCACCATGTCTTTGTTGGGACCACATGCTAGTGTTGTCTCTTGGTGGCATATCAGGTGGAGACGAGTGACTTCCGAAACCTTCAATTCTTCTACTAACATCCGGGGCTGCAGGGGTTTCCGCAAATAGAGCTTTTAAACACTTTGCAGCTTCCTCCCTAACCAACTTGCTTTGGCCATCTCCCAAGACAGCATGTGGTGGTGCGCTGTACGACTGGCAGCTGCGGATACGATCACATTTTCTTCTAATGGAACGGTAAAAGTCACTCTTTCCATGCTCCACGACGTATCTGATTACCTTTAAAGTCTTCAGTTTCACGTTGGGATCATCCCTTTTCAAGCGATTCAAAAGATAGTCCTCCATTTGATGGCATGCATCAGGCGCTGAATGGGTCATCTGCGCAATCTCATCCAGCAAGTATCCAGAAGTGGGTTCATCGGTAGCCGATGTTGCCTTGCTTAGTAAAGCTCGATCCATTGGTGTTTTAGGGGAATAAAAAGAGGAACGACCTATGTTATAGGGTTGTAATACTGATAATCTACTACAGAACCTGCTAGATAAGTAAACACAACAGCATCGTGCTCTTCACTAAAACAGGAAGAAATTGACGGTAACATGAAATAACAATCAGCCTTATAAATTATCTAACATGCTACCAGAACTATGAAAAAACAATTAGCAGCTGAAGTAATATGGGCTTTTCATGATTGCAGTTGCACCGCAGCAAGCCGCGTTGAAGACTTGGCAGGGGTAAGTTGAGCAACTTAGCTGGCGCCTATTTTTCAGAAGTCGCTGCTTTGATCCGCTACAGAAGCTTAAATATCACAATAAATACCTACAGCACTACTACGTATGTAATTTTGTATTTTTTGAATGATTCACAGTTTATAAGGATAATATCGTTTAGTGTAATAGGTAGGTTCGCTCGCAGTCTCAGGGATCCACCGATGATTCAGCTTTTTACATGAACTCGGCCGCTCATATTCGCGTATAGCACTAGTCACGAGAAAGTGTTGCAGGCTTCACTCCTTTATTGTCGACAAGAAGTATGTACAGCTTTTCTTGACTTGTTTATTGACTGTGGTACGGCCGTGGTATATAGCCTTCGTTTCGCATGCCGCAAGGGGAGGCAACTGGGTATATGTAGCAAAGCAGGAATATTGCCGCGCCGCATCTTTGGGTGCAGCCAGCTTTAAAATTATGATCCAGCTTGATAAATATACAGGCAGCATAGTACCAAAATGAATATACTTAGCATTGCATACTTCTTGCAGAAGAGCATGTATTCTTTTTCAGACACATGAGAAATAATAGCACAAGGAGTTTGAATTACTGCTGTGCGTTGTGCGTAAAACTTAATTACCTTCTCCACTCTTTGAAATAGAATGACGCTACTTATAGCTACGTACGGTTGCTAAGATGAGTGACGCTATTTATAGTTTTGTATTATCGCCTCGGTGGGCGACGCTACTTATAGTCTTGTGTAATCGCCACGGTGGTTAGCATTGCTTGTTGGTTTGTATGATTGCTTGTCATTCTGTCACCCTCATCACAAGCAAGCATTATGTAGGCATGCTACACCACTGCGAATATCTGGGGACTTACTTGGCCTTCAAGCATTGCACTTTATTTACTCTGGAAAAGCTTCCTTGTAAATATCTCTTTGAACTCTGCCTCGAACAGACAAATTTCCACCCAGATCTGGCATGAAACTAGCTTCATAGCGCAGGAACACAGATGGTAGACATTGTTTTCTGGGAAAAGCAAGCAAAAAATGATGTAAAGTCATCAATGCAAGTATCCTTGGAGAGGATGACTTTAATCAGAAAAGAGAAAATTATGGCTACTATTTTCTTAAAGCTAAAGATGATGCAAAAAAAACAAACCGTGTGAGAGTCTGAGACATAAAGTATAAGTGATGCAAAGATTCATAGTTTGCTATTTTAAACAGAAGGTAGCACCACTAGTTGCTGTCGCATAGGTATTTCCTTTTATTCCAGTGTTCGTATATATCGAGATACCGCCGAAAGCATGGAAAATCAGAGTGTTCTGAGCACACAAAATTCCGTTAATTCGTTGGCTAGAAAAACTCGATCGCCGAACCTTGTTCCAGTAAAAATTCTAAACTCACTGTTTATAGGGCAAGAAAGACGAGAAACTCAATGAATCACCTACTTTGGTAAGAGCGCAGGAGGCCGGTTTCGTATGCCACCGCAGCATTGCTCCAAGTGTGATTCTACGAGTCTCAACTTTGACAAAGGTATACTCGAGCATTTCGCCTGGATGAAATTGTATCGCCGCTCTAGGCTGCACTGAAATCTCTGGGAGCTAACTACGAAGTTAAAAATTGGCAGTCTTTTTGGGATAAAGCTCATCACGCATGGAATAACCCACACCCAAGGGTATTAGTGAAGGTTTTACAGCTTGGAGAGGCTGTGTTAAGAAGCATGGCTAATTTCTCTCAGCCCGAGAATCGAGTAGCTTTGTAAAGTTTATATGCTAAAAGAACCAAAGCAACAGCGAGTAGTCCGTCAAGCCTTGGGAATTCCTTAGGGACGGACAGAATTCCCGGCTACCAGATGTTCGTTTGCATGGATTGTGATGTTCTGACCAAAATCCCCTACCATTATAGATAGCTGATTTGCCAGCTTATTTCCCCGAAGGTTAAAGACTTGACAGTAGAGGCAGCAAGTCTATGTCACTCTAAAGCGAGAAGAAACTTGTTAGGCAACCAACAAATCATAGGGGCAATGACCAGTGCATTTAAGGGCGATTTAAAAGTGAGAGAAAATGACACAATTATGCAGGCAGGCGGTAGTTTACTATAATATACGCATTAGCTTGCTCAGTGGATTTATTGCTGCCTTAACGCCAGAATCATAACTTACTTGCTTATTCCTTTTGGAAGAATATCTTCCATAAACGGGTTTTTGCTGCATGATTTAGAACGAGCCAAAAAAGGAGCCCATCTAAGCGCTATAATGAATGCATTTCCTCGATGGTTTTACCACCCACAGCAGGTTGATGAAAAACAGCGCTGCTTCGTCCTTTGAGCAGTGGTAAAGTTAACCACATAAAAATCGTGGTACTGGAGGATTAAGCTATTTTATCTTTGGTGCGGGCAGCAGCTATCTAGGCGTCACTGTACTATTACCGCCCCCCTTGCTGAGCCCATATTCATTGAATCTGCTTACTATAAATTTGTGCGGTACCCAGTGTGTGTCCTTTTTGGGCTAAAAATCGCAAGTACATGGCAATGCAATACAAGGACTACCTGCCGGATGACAAGATCACCTCATTCTTACGTCCATTCACAGTGGATAATTAAATTTTCTACCAGAAATGTGTAGAAACAAACTGCGATCGTTTCAAACAGCTCAAAGACACAGGTACCAGTAGAATTTCTAAAGGAACCGTTAAGTGCATCTTTATAGGAAGTAGCATACTCTAAAGTGAAAGATGAATTGAGTTCAATGAGCTTTTTGTGGCAATTACGGCGCTTTTGGAACTATTTTGCTATGAGGAGAATCGAAGGGGGATAAAATGGTCGCCAGTCGACGAACTCGAAATTCAAGCTGGATTGAGACAAAAGTTATTTTAGATGGTCCCTCAGCTAAAAAAATAATTTTCGGACATGCCGCTTATAAGGCAGGCGCTGCAGATCAAAGCAAGCTAAAACTATTCTGCTTGCACTTCAGAATAGCATAAGTGCTTTGGTTTGTATATGTATACCACTTTTTGTTTGTATTACACTAATACTATCAAAAAATTGGAAAATTTCTGGAAAATTAACAAGTCTACGAATTGATTCCATATGCTGATTCGTAGATTTAAAACCATTCAAAATCTAAGTACAAGAGGATCAAGCTGAAAGTGCAGGATAGACTAATATTGCTTAAGGCGCAAGGATGTAGGAGCTATGCTTAATTAAAGCAGAAAGTTTCACGTAAGCTACATCCCAACACACCGGAAGTCAAGCGCATGTTTCGAAAAAACACCTAGAAACTCGGTCACTCCAGTATTCATAATTTTAGTAAATCTTTTAAGCGCTCAATCTATAAATCATACTTTAATTGATGTTCTATCCCATTAAATTACGATTTTTGGACATTTTCTTCTCATAAATTTATGGACCTATGGGAGTACATCGGGTGTCACCGACTCTTATTTTTGAAGTTCGCCAATTTCTTTGAATCCCAGAGCTCATCAACTCTGCGAAGCCTGTAAAAACGTCGTTGGATAAATGGCAAACAATTAATGCAAACAGGCGCGTAAAAAAATATATAAGCAAGCGCGATACAAAATATACTCGAATATTTACCTACTGGCTAATGGCATGGCTGAATTCAAAATTAAAAATGCAGTCAAATCTGTAATTGTCAAACAAAGGTAAAACTTACTCAAAAGGCCGGGGGAAAAACTTTACATCTACAGGATTTCCTCAACTTTTTCAATACCCAACTTTTACAGACGTGTTTTCAAAAGCAGATTCGCTCAACGTTGCGCGGTAAAAAGCGCTGAAGCGGGAAAAAAAGCCTATTCATCACGGGGGGGGACAAAACAAATATATAGACGTTTCATTCCCAACTTTTCTGTCACCTAAAACCAAATTTCAACGCCCTAATAATTATGAAAAAGGCATTAAAACAAGTAAAAGGCGATTTTTCTTACTTTCCAACGCAAAAAGTTTGCATCTTCTTGTTCATCCAATGCCTCAGCGTTAACGCCTTGATGTGCTACCAGGAAATCTTTCATTATGCCGGACCGGCCCTTGTATGAATTTTCCTGTACGTTTATAATTTCAAAAGGTAATTTTTTGAAAAAAATTGGAAAGCAAAACAATTGGCGCGGTGTATTATGCGTAGTTTCAGGCATCATCTCAAGTTTCAAAAGCAGAGAAACTGACTTTCTAATGATCTGAGGGGGGGGCTGAAATGTAGCGACTAAAATAGCAGGTTTCAAGCGACACATGCCCTTTGGACATGAAAAAAAATAAAGACATAATTCCTTTAAGTGAAGATGAAACATCAACTGACAAGTATCGAATAAATTCATCATAATGACATCAATTCAAACCACGAGGATTAAGAGGCGAAAGCCTCTAGTGGAAAGAACCTCGGACTGGAATACGATTTCACGATTAAACCAGCCCAAACCAAAAAATTCCATCGTCAAGAAGTATTTGATGCACCCGCCCACTAAATCCAGCCGCTTCAAAAGTCAGTCCAAGAAATACTTTAGAACTTCTACTCCACAGACACTACCACCCCCGCACACACCACCATTAACCCTCCTCCACCTGAAAACTTGGAGACATTAAAACCGCAGAGAAAAGTTGAAACTACTGCAAAAAAACATCATTTTTATCGATTTTAAAAGAAAATCCTCTGAAAAAATATGAAGACTTCAACAAATCTTAACCTTCACATCTTTAGAGCGGGAAAAAAACTTCAAATTATGCTTTTTATCGCTTCTTGCAGCTGCTCTATTGCTGAACACATCTTTATCCATCAATCGATGTCCGGAGGTATTTGAAATGGTTTCAAGGGAAATATTAGTTTGGTTCTCAATAGTGTATTGAGCGTTCACAGCATCTAGAAAAAGCGAAGCCGTATCACCATCTGATGAAATTTCATCGACTTTAAGCTTCTGAAGAGCCTTTTTTCATTATGAAAGCAACAGAAAGATGAAAAGATTCTTCATGAAGAATTTAATGAAGAAGATGCTGTTTAATGAAGAAGATGATGTTTAATGAAGAAAATTCTGTTTGATGAAGAAGATGTTATTTAATGAAGAAGATGTTGTTTAATGAAGAAGATGTTGTTTAATGAACAAGATGTTTTTTGATGAGTGGTGGATTTTCAGTTTGAAGGCAGGAAAAAAGACCACTAAAATTCTTTAGAATTACATTTAATATTTCTTAATGGAATAGGTTTTACTTTTATGGAGCTAAAGCCATGCCTACTATTCATAACTTAACTTGCTTTTGTGATAATATCAAATTTATACTAAAGAAAATTGAAAATTATAAAAAAAACTAGGTAAAAAACAGCAGGGATAGAAGAAAAAAACAGTGTATATACAGGCCTTGCGTACACACACACACACACATCAGCTCTTCTACTCATCCAAAAGCTATTATGCAAGTTTGCATGATGATAAAAAGAATTGACAGCACGCAGCAAAAACGATACAACATCCTTTTTAGGTAAAACAGCAAAAAAAACAACGGAATCGAGAAAATCATGGAAAACTTGATGAGTTAAATGCTCGAATGAGAGCAAAGAGAGCTCTTCAAAGTGAGTACTACAAAAATATGCTCAGATTATAGGTAGTAGCTACATATAGCAATCTATAGAAGAAGCAGAATTGAAGCTGAAGGTGGCAATGAAGAAATTTAAAACTTGAGACTTGAACCAGCAAAAATGCAAGAAGATGAAAATGTGACGACTAAAAAGAGAGAGCATCACTTAGCTTTCACTCGCAAAAAGAGTGGCTGATAAGTTGCATTATTCATAAGAGAACGACTCATTGCTATATATCCCGAATGAAACCTTTTAAGGCATTAAGAGAAATCATTTAAAAAGAGGCATAAATCGTCCAAAAAGAGGAAGAAATCATCCAAAAGAAATAATCTATCTTCAAAAAATAATCATCACCGTCATCATAACAAAAATAAATCAAATTCCAGCATATTAAGTACTAAAATGGATTCCTCCAGTATATTGGCCCCAAAAACTTATCAAATACGTTGAAATTAACCGAACAAAACACACCCCCCCCCCCACACACACACACACAGATACTCAACTCTATAGAAAAAAGCATAAAGTCTTCCTACTATTGCCTTAAAACTATGATTCTTTGCAGAATGTAGACATTTCCCGCAAATTCTTCCAGATTTTGATTTTTACTGAGATTTTATGAGGAAATATATGATTCTGCTGAAATATAAGCTTTTTCCCTCCTCTTATTATATATAATAATATCCGCCAAAGAAAGCGATAATCTTATTCTTCTTCAAAAATCAAAACTATAATACCCAAAAGAGTTGAGTTAAACCTTATTGTAATAACTCAGCACTTCCACTCACCAAAAGATAGTAATAAGGCTATACCATGTTCAGGAAAAAATAGTATTCATTGCAGTTAGGGGGGGGTGGTTGTGAGGGGTACTGCGTGCGGGAGCACCTCAAGGGGTGCATCTCAAGGGATGCCCTTCAGGGGATGGTTGTGGGGGGTGCTTGCAGGGGGTGACGTTCAACCATACAGAAAACAAAGAATTTTTGCAGAGATGGAGTGCTCTATAGCACACACAAGAAAAACCATGTTTTTCTTCAGAATCGCAATATCAAAAGATGATGTAAGTGAAGATCTAATAACAGCAATTTTTGTGTGTGATTTCTTGCAAAAGCCACTTCTTCATAGAATCTCCTCATTTTCATCAAATATACTTCATGATCATAGATTACCTACCACATCATCAGAAACGACGAAAAAAGCAAACTTTACGGCAACTTATACTAAAAGAGAATTTCAAACGCCTTGTATACAAAATCACAGCAAAAGACGTTTTCTTTGAAGAAGAGGAAGATGATACAAAAATAAGCAAATTAGCACGAGAAAAGAAATTTCTGTGCAGTGCTGAAGCACTCATGTGTGGTACAGAGGCTGAAGAAGACACATACAAAAGCATGCACACACACACACACACATGCACACCAAAGTATGCAAGATTTCCTCCACATAACTCTAATAAATCATCAAATAGAAAGGTAGAAAGAGGATGATTTTTCGGGAAAAAATCTTCAAACATCTTCTAACATACGAAATAAACATCAATAAAACCCCCTAAAACTTTATGTCACTAACGATGCATACACACTTTAACACACACAATATATATATTCATTGCTTACCCCGTGTGTGGATTTGCTGCTTTTCTGCGACTTTCGAACGGCAGCCACATCAAACTTCAAGCTTTCCATCAGTGTGTGTGGTGAAGATTTGAGATCAGCAAGATGTTCATACACTTTAGAAACTAGCGAGCTAGAAGGCAAGCGCTGAAGATATGATGATTTAGTAGTATCAGCTTCTTCAAGAGGAGGCTGAGAAAGCACACACATATGAAGATATGATGATTTAGTAGTATCAGCTTCTTCAAGAGGAGGCTGAGAAAGCACATACACAACACAGAAGAGCAGTCTCACAACCTCACACACACACACACAAACCAGCCATTCGCTCGAAAGATGGTGAGTCTCACATCCCACATTTTGAAGAATATCATACCCTCTTTAATGGGATAAATGCAAAAACACCTCAAAAACGTAGAATTTAATACTGCAGAAACAAGGAGAATTACAGAATAAGCACAGCAGATGAAGACGAAAAAAAAGCACACACACAGTGAGTGAAGGCGTGTGAATAGCTAAGTGAGCGAGCGAGTGCTTGTGTGTCAAAGTGGGTATTTGTGAGTGAGCGTATGTGTTAATAAGTGAGCGACTAAGTGAATGTGTGCGTGTGTGTAAGGCAGTGACTAAGTGAATTACCAACTCCAGCAGAGCAGCCTAAAAGAATGCCCCTTATCAAGGAAAACCAACCAACACTTCTCTGCTACTAAATCCAACTCCTTACCTATTCCCACAATAAAAAATAACACGCACACGTACACAGCTCAATCCAAAATAAGATTAAATGCTACTATCTCATGCACTAACCAGCTACACACATTCGCACTAAAACATATAGCGATATAAAGATGAAAAACAGTGCGTGTGTGTGTGTGTGTGTGTTAATACCAGTCTGCCTGCCTCAAGGGCAGCTGATAGCCTAGCTGTCAAGACAGGAGCTCGTGAAGATGATAGCTGCGTGTGTGTGTCGGGAGCTAAAACGTAGTAGCCTCCCGATGGGATTGGTGAAAACCTCAGAGAGGTGTGTGCTGCAGGGGAGGGAGGGGCCTAAGATTTTTATAGGAGAGGAGACAAAGTAAAAGGAAGATCAACAATGTGTGTGTGTGGAAAGTTGAAAAATGGAGGAACACACAGAGGGAGGTGCGCGAGGGAGAACACACAAAGGGAGATTGAAAAAGGTGCACATACAGCGAGAGATACACAGAAAGAGATAGAGTAAAAAAATACACAATGAAATCGAAAGGGGAACACACAGGTAAATTTAGAGTAGCAAACAAAAATGCGCAAAAGCCTATACACAATCGCACATGCGCACACACGTTGCAAATAGCACACACATAAGCATGAGATGAATCATAAAATAGCAAAAAACATAAAAAAGAACTGTGTGAAGCAGAAGCTCCAAAAAAAATAAAATGGCTCCTTTTCGCGCATTTTTGATATGGAGGAGCGTGAAAATCTTCCAAAATCACCTCCCTCGCATCTCATGCAATTTACTGCCTGTTTACACCAGGATTAGCAAAACAAACCCTCCAGAAAACCCTCCAAAAACCGCCAAAAATCACCCAAAACCGCCAAAAATCACCCAAAACCGCCAAAAATCACCCAAAACCGCCAAAAAGCTGTCTAAACATATTAAAAGAAAAAATGAAGGGGATGCAGGTAGAAGATATAAATAATAAAATCAATAAGAAAATGCAGAAAGAATTGATAAGCATTTCGCACACAAAATCGATGCCTAGAGCTCGTGGAGAGACTCCTTTACCTTAGAGACATACTGTGAAACCGCAGCTATCCCGGTTTTTCCTCTTCCTTCCTCGTATTTAGAAAGTGGAGAGACTGCTTCATCCTTAAAACCCTTGTCTTCATGGCTATCAGAAGCGTATGGTGATGCAACACACACAGTTTGATTGGAAATTTCAGTCGCTAACTTGCCGATTGATACCTTCAAAGAACTACTCCTGAGAAGGGGTAAAAAAACAGCAAAAAGAAAAGACACACACACGGGGGAAAAATAAATCAAAATTTTCCAGTAAAAAGAGAAGCGAAGGTGCTAAAAGGGAAAAATCTGTGTTATCGAGGAGAGAGGAAATAGAAAAGGAATGGAAACATAAGAGTGTAAAAAAAAAAGAGAAAAAATGAAAAAAAAATGGAAATCTGCAAAAAATTCACGAAAAATCACGAAAATAACCAAAAAACCAAATTATAGCCTTTAAATCTGATGGGTATACCAAAAGTTATTGAGTTTCCCCTTTCTTCAACCTCTCAGAAGCGAGCAAATTTCCATAATCTGCAAGCTTATCTAGCACTCAACTCAACTCCTACATCTTCAGGTGTATCTACACCTTAAACAAACTCTATTGCTTCAAAAAAAAAGGAAATTGAAAGAAAAAAACTCATTTTCTACGAGAAAAAAAACACACCAAATCTAGTGAAGAAGAAACCATAGTATGGCCATTAGAGGAATTTTTTCCATATTTAAGATCAATTATTTCAATCATATAATAATAAAGATTAGCGGATTTTTCTGAGAAAAAACCCTTCAAAGGCAAAGGAATTCACGATAAACTCTATTCACTAAAAAAAGCGAAAAAAACAACGAAAATATGAAGAAAAAGTAAAAAATTTGGATTATATACTTAATTTATGAAGGCTGCTTGATGGGAAAGTCACACACACACACACACACACACACACACACACACACACACACACACACACACACACACACACACACACACACACACACACACACACAC